>DWOF01000228.1:0-11739 GCA_018250795.1 Clito sp. Burns02 | reverse complement strand
TGTGTTGAATAGACCATTTATCGAGGAAGGCTTTAGGCTATATTTCCACGCGGACGAAGTCGCGGGAGTTTGCTAGTTAGGTGGTAAAACTAATCGTTCGCTCAGGTGCCTACCTACTTAACTAGGGCTTACCGCTGCCTCATAATCCTCTGAGACACTTCTCTAACTGAACACTTCAGTTATATCCTTCTGAGAATTCTGTTGATTCTTTTTAATTTAAGACGTACTTAGATGTTGTTACTATCGTATCGTTCGGTAACTATACCCGCTTGCCACAAAACATACGTAACACTCACATCAAGTTGGTGGGTCAAAAGCCTCCATTGTACAATGTTAACATGATTTGGTGACAATGAACCAACCTGTTCGACAGTAGCACATTCATTTTATCAGATGTATGCAGAATAATTACGAAATTCTAATACAAATGTTACACTTGTTGCATTTCTAAAGCAAAACTATTAAATATAGGTATCTATCACAATTTCATAACAGACATAACATATGACAAAACATATCTAAATAAATTGATGAATAGGCTCGTAGGGAGGCTCTTAAACTTTAATTGATGCATCCGTAGTAATAATCGTGTTGAACATCTCTTCCTGCCATTGGCAGCGTACTTCTTGGGCATTAGTTTGACTGTAAATTGTATCTAGAAGAAAAACAACACCCGTTAGGCATGTAATTAATGTTGTCGCGCAAAGTCAGTGGCAGGAAACAATTAAGTGTCTGCCAAGAGCGTTAGTTGCGCAAGTGTCGTAAATTATGTCAAGACTTGGTGTGTTTCTTATTTGTTCCTTTCCTTGTAAGAGTGCTCTTATTTTACCTATAACGCTTTACATACGCACTTTTTGCTTATCATCATTTTTTCTTCTACTGACCTGGAAGCTTTCTTTTTCTCTTTATTACGTCTTACTTTAACTTCGCAATTAATCAATATCGTAAAAATACGTCTATTGGTTGCGGTTAAAAGCCTCGGGTCTTCTAAGAAACTCGAAAGAGTTTCTAAGCTTGAAGAGCTATAAAATAATAAAAAATATAAATGGCATTGCCCTGCCTGCCAGGTCAGCTAGTTAATAATAAATACTCCTGCATCTTCCTCAATACATTATGTAATCCGTAATAACGTCTCATCGTAATGCGCTAAACAGGAAATGCGGACAAAATGTTCGACCAACATACTTCGACGACTTTATAGATTCCGTTTTCGTTTTTAAAGGTGCCATGACTTGCAATCAAAATAATGATAGCCGAAGCACCATAGATTTTGAAACCCAAAACCGATTTTAGTCGAAAACCATGGATAGCTTTAAAGTTCAAAATTTCATCCCTTATTCAGGCGGACCAAATTATAATTCAAAGATCATAATAGATGTTTTATACTGTTGTTTTTCTTACTTGCTTACTCTTCCGGGTAAAGGTCATTGCAAATTTTATATTCAATTCTAAGCAAACAGATGTTAGACGCTAGTACGCACATCTGATAATAAGATTGTGCGCACGGGAGAAGTAGGGGCCGCATTCACTGTTATATAAAAAGAGTTGCAGTGGCTGCGGCCCACAGTATCCTAGCTATCTCATCAGTACCCATTAGGAGATAAAAAAGCTGCCAAGAAAATGGTGGCTCACACAGCTGTGAGTAACTTCCCGTATTCAAAAAACGCGCGTGAGAATATGTGATTCGAAATTATTATACGTTCCGTTCTGACATAGTGCGGTTTGTTTTGCGGAAATGAGTGTGTTTAGACCTGAAAAAAATTTTTTTATTGAGAATTTTTGAAAATTGAATTGAAATAATACTAAAACGGTTTTAAATCTTTCTGTCAGTTATTTGGAGTTAAATTCGCGATTGTTTTGATATATAAAAATTAAACTGACCTGGACTGCAGTGTTATTTAAACTTGGACGTGGATGTCCATGAACTGTAACCTGCAGATATACTCTTTTGCTGATCCTTCATTATAAAACTAGCCGACATAGATAGCCCCATAAATTACGCTATCATTACAAAAATAATGTTTCCGATAGGTACTTACAGAGATTAGCGCTTTTAAGCAAACAAATAAGCTCTTCAGATCTGTCTGAACTAGTAAATTAGTATAGCAAATTTGAGATAATATGCGTACCTACTGTTAGAGTGCCTTCGTAGGTACTACGAGTACGTCATCAATAACAATCGTGGACGTGATACTATCTCAGAATAAGCTGTCCTAACAGCTTTCGTTTTCCTGCCGATGTATGCCGTTATTCGTCACATTGCACATCTATCGCTGTTATTGTACGATAAGGACATGCAAACTTAACTTTGTTATTATTTCAGCTGAGCTGTTTTCTGCTGGCTTGCGTTGGCATCTGTGCGGCGACTTTTGGAAAAGAACAGTTAGTATACTCGTATTCTATTCTTCCATTTTGCCTTTATTTCCTATTCATTAAATTACAAAGTAGTAAGTCAAAACAATGCAAATCCTCGTTTTATATAAAACACACAATCTTTTTGTCTAGCATTCGAGGTTTGTAAACAATTTTGTGGTTTTTATTCTTTTAAGTAGATGCGATAATGATCAACCGCAAAAACACCTGTGAAGAGTATAAATTCATTCACAGTATCTGTAAGTGGTTCTCACATATCTCTTCAATGAGGTAAAAGGAGAAAATCTTCGCATTGTTACTAGTCTTCGCTTTTCCCTCGTGTCACACCTGACCTCCCTCGAGCTTTGCGATGTTTTGCGTTTAACTTTTTTCCTAATGCGGTTGAAATTATTTCTTTGCGGTCTAAATGTTTTTTTATAATAATGTCTTATTTAAATATGTATAAAACTGTTATTTTTCTGTTTCAGTGTTCACATTCGCGTCCATTTGCCTGTAGAACATCACACCTTTGATTTCGGTGGTGGACATGGCGGAGGCCACGGCGGCAGCTACGGTGGTGGAGGAGGTGGACACGCACACATCTCCAGTGGCGGTTTCGGTGACGGCGGCCATGGTTTTGGCGGCGGCCACATTGAACATTCTGAAGGCGACCATGGACACGGTGGCTTAGATTTTGGGGGAGATAGCGGCCATGGTCACGGTGGCTTAGATTTTGGAGGTGGTGGCGGTGGCCACGGACATGGAGGCTTAGATTTTGGAGGTGGTGGCGGTGGCCACGGACACGGGGGCTTAGATTTTGGAGGGGGCGCTGGCGGCCATGGACACGGTGGCTTAGATTTTGGAGGAGGTAGCGGGGGCCACGGACACGGTGGCTTAGATTTTGGAGGAGGTGGCGGTGGCCACGGACACGGGGGCTTAGATTTCGGAGGAGGTGGCGGCCATGGAAGCTTCAACCTAGGAGGACATTCTGACAACGACTTAGGAGGTAACGGAGGATACCACTATGGACCACCAAGTCATCACGAGCATGTATCCATTGCTAGTGGACATGGAGGCAGTTTGGAAGGCAGTTTTGGAGGTGCATCTGACCACGGCCACCCTTGGAAGTCATCCCAAAGTTATCAGCCAATTGAAGCAGGAATTGGAGTAGGTGGCGGCCATGGAGGTGGCCACGGATCAGGCGGCTTCTCTGGATTAAGTGATCATTCCGGTGGTGGTGGAGGCCATGACTATAGTTTTTCGGGTGGGCATAATGATCATAGCTCAGGAGGCCTGGGCTCATATACTGGTAGCCATAACAGTCACGATATATCCAGTATAAGCTTAACTACAATTGGAGGCGGCCATGGAGGCGGCCACGGAGGCGACAGTTACAGTGTTGGACATGGAAATATTGGATTTGGTGGTGGCCATGGACATGGATTGGGTGGCTTTGGCGGTGGCCACGGGCATGGCTCGGGAGGCTTTGGAGGTGGCCACGGACACAGCTCAGGAGGTTTTGGAGGAGGCCACGGAACGGGTGGACACGGAATCGCGTCATCTGGTGGTTATAGTGGTGGTGGATACGACCACAACTTTGGACATGACAGTCACGGCGGTTTCGGTGACAGCTATACCAACGCGCTAGGCTCCGGACACGGAGGCGGCCCCTATCAAAAGAAGTAGAAACAATACCTAAATCGCATGTATGCCCTCCATAAAAGAACTAAGTCATAGTATTTCTGAAGCAGTGAAGGCCCCAGTATTACGAATACTTTTTATTAGTTATAATTTCGTTGTAAATATTTTTATTTTAAATTATTTTGTTGTTTAATTATAATCAATATTTAAATTATTTGGAGTTTTATTTTTTAGTTAAGAAAACAACTATTACACATAACACATGAATTCCTCAACACACACAACTACAATATTACGAGTATGTGCACCATGACAAAATTCTATTAGTTCTTCGATTAGGTACTCTGTTGTTAAATATTTGGCATCGGATTCTTCTAATGTGGCGAAAATATCACGGCCGGAAGTCTATTTTGTTCGAATAAAAGTGTGTTAATTGGTCGATGCTGAGATATAATTAAAGCGAGTCGCTACCCGCTTGTAGGTATAGTATGGAACAAAAGATAATGGTCGTATTATGTAAGTTGCATCGTGAAAGTAATAGTATGGGGAAACGCTGGGTCATCGTTACGCCGCACTTGGCCACCGTCAAGTAGGATATGATAATATCTTTTTTTACATTACACATTTTACTATTAAACTTCCGGCAAGTCTGTACTGCTTTAAAAGCTATTTCAAAGCTTGAAAAGTGTAGATAGAAACGAATTATTCTAACATTTTTATTAGGTGAATATATTCATTTTTTTACATATGAATGATACTGTGTAAAAAACTGTATTACGTAATATTATTTCACTTCTAAGTAATACCCAGATTCTACGCATAGAGACCATTGACATTCAGTTATATAAGTTACGGACCTCCTGCGTAAAGTTCCTGTTGCATTACCGAAGATACAAGCAAGTAGTAGGTATTTTGACAAACCGTTATCAGTTGTTCAGTATCTTTAGAGTATCCTTAAATATGTAACTTATCCATCAGTTAAACTAAATACGCGGTGGTAGGACAAAAATTCTACAAGGTAGCTAAGTACGAGTATTTAGTTAATAGCCTATCGTTAGCAGTGAAACAGAAAGGAAAAGCTTACATAATCTAAGCTTAGCCCTTCACTCTTACTTCCTAAAGCTCCGGCTAACATTATCCGGAAATGTCGGCCGTTGTCCAATAGAAATGTCGCTTACACTTAGGTTGCCTTTACAGGTAGAATTGTAGTACGATTAAGATAAATGGCAAGCAACTTTCTAAGTATTCCAAGATCTCTTCTCTCTCTTCAAGTCTTAGTAGGGTTTAAACTCGTGTAGGTATTATATGAGTAACTTGTGTAGGAAGTTTCTTTTCTAAGAAGGCTAAGACATTAAAATATTTGATATAGGATTTTCGGTATTTTGAAGATAATGTTTGATGAATAGAAAAAATTGAAATCCATAACTTAGAAGCGCCTGCAAGTTTATGTAAAGCAATCTTAAAGCTAAGATTCTTTGCTAGTTTATACAGTATAGGTATATAGTAAGATACAGGTGCTAGTGATTTGAAACTTACTAATCATGTTACTCTATATAATAATCACGTAGGAAATAAAAATATTTGATATTACACATTTTAAATTTTTTGGTTTTTTATTATTTTCTATTTAACACCTCACCTAAGAGTTCGTACATAAAATGCATGAATGCCATATTCGCAGTCTATTTACAATCAATAATCTGAGTGATTATTGTGGATACGGGTAGTATAATGGCAATAAATAAATAATTAGCGTTCAGAATTACAAGGGGTTTCACTGTCGCTGTCAATGATATACAATTACTTTACGGATATAGAGCTAAGATCACGTATGCCTACAACTACTTTACAACATTATCACTAATTTACCACCAAATTGTTCAAATTTTATCACCGTACTTTAGTTTCGCTCGTCCACTTAACGGATTGTGATGGCTTTGTAGATCTTCTTGGTTAGGCGTTTGAAGTGACCTTATTCTGTAATCGTTGGCTATTTGGACGTCCTTGTGGACGTACCTATCCCTACTGTCGATTGCGTTATTAAGGTCGTTCAAATTTTTGTTGGTTTCTCTGTATCTTTTCGTCTGTCTTGTGTCTGTAATGAATTCTACCGGCTCTATTGCTGGAGCTATGGTGCTTTGTATATTGCTATATCCGGTGGGTGGTTGAGGCGGAGGACTCGTTGTTGTGGCTACTGATGTGGTGAATGGTGTCGTTGAGGGCGTCGGTGCTTCAGCGTACTGATAATTATCGTTAGAAGCCGCCGGCATGGAAGGCGAATCACCGTGTAAAGCCTTTACTGCCATCACGGAGTAATAAGGATGAACGGGAGACGATTCCTTTATCGTGAATGGTGTTGGCGTTGGCAAATTAGCTGACTGCGCTTGGTCAAATTGATCAACGTTATCTAAAGCAGTTGGAGTATCGTCATCGTTCAAACTACTCTCCTCTAAATGGTCGACATAAGTTAAATGGTCTTGCCCTCCAAAACTAATATTCTGTGTAGAAACCGACTTTTTTTTTTCTTTTTTCGCTGGAGAAGTAAATATGGCGTTATCATTTTTATCTTCCGTTGTGTATATGTTAGAAGATGAGGCGTATGTATCATATTCGAAGTTGCTCGCGTAATTATTGTCTTTAAAGTTCACGAAGGGGTCCGCATATTTTTGAACGGTTGATGAACCTCCACCGTAACTTTTTGGTTTGTAATCGTGAACCACCGTAGATGATACAGAAAATGGAGCCGAAGCACTAGTTTGTTGAGCTCGATACTCATGCCCTGGTTTTCCATAATAAGTTGGAACCAAATTGCGGGGTTTTACGTCCTTATATCTCACGTTGTTGATCGGCCTATAATCATCTAAATTTGACTCTACTGTTTCCTCATGAAAGGATAAAGTTGGTCTTGGTGTCTTTTTTGGTCTGTTGCTTGATGTGTAAATACCTTCGTAATAAGAAAAGTCTGTTGGACGAGGTTTGGTAATTTTTTTTGTTCGTTGACCGTACTTATTTTTTTGCCTTTTGTGAGCTGATCCGGATATCCTCAGACCTTGGCTATTGTATGAAACCTTTGGAGGTAAACCTAAAGTTTCTTTGGTTATATCAACATCGGCAGGTATCTCACCGTGGTCATGGAAAATGTGATCATGAGTTACGTCGCGTGGATTATATGCTGCATATTCAAAATGAGCCGGTGCTGATATAGGACCGATAGCAGCTAAGTTTGAAAAAGAATCAGAGGGTATCGCGATCAAAGTTTGGGAATTCTTGATGGGAACAAATGGTCGCGCTTGACTGACTGCCGTCATGCTTGCCATCGGATCAACTCCAACAACAGTGTTATATTTAGGCGATTCGTCAAAAACCAGCTTATGTATATGCTCTTCACTATAAGTGTGTATGTGTTCCGTATCCCCGTCGACGATCTTTTCAACACGTGGAGGCTTTTTAACCTTGTGTATGGTTCCCGAACCATCTAAGTCTGAGTAGAACTGTTCGTGGAATGTTGTGACTGGAAGTTCCTCATCCGCATGCAAAGCTGGTTGTGGGCGATTCCTAACCACGACACGCTTAGGCTTTCTCTTACGAAGTACTTTCTTACGTGGTTGGTCACTAAGTTTCAAAATTTTAACCTTTTTTGGCGGATGACTCGTGAAGGAATGTGACGAAGCTGATGTCGGGTAACCAGGAGGTAAGTAGGTATCTATTGACTCTGGTGGAGGAGCAAGGTCGTAGTCGTCATCTACTTCACTCGGTGTCGGCCCGTAATAGCCTCTAGCGTGGTACAACGGCAGGATCTTAGAGGCCGCTGGTGACACGCCCTGCAGACGATGCTGATTCTCGTCAATTAGCTCCACAGAGTTGAGAGGAAGAAGGTTCGCCACTGCCGGCAAAGCGACGTTCGTGGGTACCGCCACCGCACCTTCAGCACTCGGCATATAGGCCGGAGCATACTGTGAGGCTGCGGGGTGGTTCGTAATATATATCTTCTTATGGTGATGTATGTGCTTCACCTTCTGTGGTAGATGTATGCGAATCTTTTTCCTGTAACAAAGGAAAAGGAGTGCTACAAAATCAGTACGAAAATCCAGTTCGTAGCAAAGTTTTGAATGAATAAATTATTCGGTTTAATGCTTAGCGAGTGTTTAGTGTTGGCGTTGTATGCGGAAGGCATTATGTTTATGAGGCGGATAGTTGGTGTGCGCTGATCGATCGCATGCAAGCTTAGCTGGTTTTTATGAGTAAGTGTGTTCCGTCTAGTGTCAACGGCATGCGCGTGATGCGGCAGTCGCTTTCCCTCCTGCTGCCGCAGAGCCAAGCCCCGTCATACGTTTACGTGTAAACATCACAATTGAATTCCGACTGGATTTAATGGAAACGGGAAGGAGGGCCTACTTGTACTTTCTAGACGGTGATTGTTTATTACCTACCTGTGTAGTTTGTGTGGTGCAAAGCAATTAGCGCTTGGCAGTGAAACATAGCAATTTTCGCAATTGGCACCCTGACATTGAATTCAGTCGCGCAGCTCGTCGAGGGCAATGACAGAAAAACACTTTCGCGGTCTCGTTTCCATTAGTCCAATGAATATAAAATAATCACTTAAAAAGCGCAAGCATTAAAAAAATTGTAAACAACTTACTTTAGTTTATTTATGTAGGTATTCAATTATGCCTGTGGATGTATTTTTCTGGTCTAAGTCATGTGTATGCTAATGCTAATGAATCTAGTGATTGTTTAAAAAAAACAAAGAATAATCAAAAAAAGCTGTACTTACTTAGGTCCATCTGCCTTTATCTGAACAGAAGCTACAGCTACAAGAAGAGCGAACTGCAACAAAGAAATCATTAGATTACTAAAATATTCTAGGTTTATTTTATTGAGATACAATGAATAAGGAACTAATATTAATGATTTTACTAATGGATTGTGTGATGTCAGATATTCATATGAAACAATTAGCACTTGATAAATTCAAGTGTTTCTTATTAAATGTTGTTGTTACCTATCGTTCTGATTGTTAAATAACTTAAGTCATACAACAATTTGACCTATGACCTTTCTGTTTAGCGCCTGATGGCAGTAGATACTGACATCTACATACAACGGTTTAAGTACAGCAAATTCAAGTTTGTTCTGAGCAAAATCAAGGCTTCGGTGCTTTTAGGACTCGTATAAAGGAGGATTTAAAATGGCTGAAGCAATGTTCAGTATGTAAGTAAAAGGGCTTTTAACTGTCGAATATGGAAAACTATGATTTTTTTTAACAAATTTGAAATTTATATTCTCATCCAATGTCTGTAAGTTTAGATTAGATTTTTAGGGACAAAACAACATTAAATTTTTAGGAAAAATGTGATAGTAATAATAGGAACTTAATAAGTTAGCAATCGAATGCACAGGAAGGTAGGTAGCCCCCAATTTTCAATAGGTACTCAATTTCAAACTGCACAAGGTTCCATCTGAGGCTCTATATAGTGCTGCTACCCTTGAAGTCTAAGATCGAACATTTCAGATATAACATGTTCTGTAACTGTCAACTCCCTCCCCAATAGGAGCAACAAGGATTTGTTTCGCAGTGAATTAGATGAAAGTAAGAGTGCATAATATAAATATGCTAAAGTTCTTCACTGAATAACCTCCTCCACCTGATTCTACTTCGTAACTATCATACTTCGAGAAGATCACATCACACAAAATCACATTTGATCACAATCCATGGGCACTTTAGTCACTGTCACAAACACAATACGCGAGGTAGATACCGACCAATTTCAACCAATCCATAGCCGCCTTCCGCAGTTGTCGGCGAGCGAACGAAATCTATCTTCTACAGCACGAGTTGGAACAGCACTGGACTTGAACCTCGTATGATAATTATTTACGTTGCGCTTGTTCTTTATAACATTCATTTTCACGCTTCAAGGAGTCCAGAGTGCAGTGTGCGTACTGCAAATACGTTGCACCGTGTGACGCGACTCTGGCTCGTCAGTACTTGCAGATTTATGGGTTAGTGAAATAAAAGGATGGAACGTATCATTATATTGTCACCTCAAGTCGTAAGCATTGATCACACTAATTCGTGAAGGCTTAACGAGAGCGGAAGTTCTATATTTAACTTTCTTCGAACATGATTTGTTGTTAATTAACGAACAGTCATAAAGTACTTGGTGATGAACAATTGTTGCTCACGGCATTAATCATCGATCATTATCGGTTACTTTTCATCCCCTTCTCTACAATAAAAAGGTTACAGTTCAGTTTCAGTAGTTAAACTTAATCGTTTGCCTCGTGGGTGTTCAATGCCAAAGGTGAGCTTCGTGAATTGAGAAATTATAGTCGAAACTTCATGGGTTTCGCTTAAAGTTCTAGAATAGAGAATGTGTACTTTCTGGGGACACTAAGTACCAGTTTTTTACATTATAAACTCAAGAAAATCCTCGTCATGATTTTTTAATAAAGAATACAGTTACCATACCTATATAAGAATTCGATGGAACATTTAAATTGTCCAGGTAATCAACTTTATTATACTTTAACACAGGAAACGTAACATTCTTTACCTGTTATAATAAAATTCATTGCCTTTTTATTGGTAGCGTCTAGTTAAGTGAGATTAATGCGATTAGTGGATAAGTGGTACAGTCGCAGAGTCGTCGCGTGAACCATTGAATGCATCCGTAACATGAGAGCAAGAGTTACATAATACTTTTTTCCTATTACACTAAGTTTAGATTAATTTAATATTTGGTAGGTACGTAGGTACTATTCACGATCGTTGTATCCTATTTACTCAGAAAAGGCAAACTTGTGCTTGTGACACTCAACTGTTTTTGGACTCGTAGGTACAAATGTAAATAGAATTTAACAGATTAAATTTATTTTCCCCCACCCCAAATTTATTCGAATATTATGTCATGATGCTCGTATTACATATCCACATCCGTTTTTCGATTCTACCGGAATAGTTACGATAAATTCCATACTTCTAAATCTATCATGCGTAACAAAACATGCTAAATATCTTTCTAATATTCGTCAGTATTTTACAATATCTAATCAAGAAGTGTGTGTATAATTAAATCACATAACGGTTATTGGTATGCGGTTAAGCAGTACAGTATTTACAGTACAAACTTAACTTCAACAACTAACAAATCCTATAGTAAACGCATTTTTTAAATATCACAACAAGTGGTTTAATCAATGGTTTTTCAGTGTCTATTCTATACAGGTACAAATTAATATCATGACATATAAGGTTGCGGTCACATCGTGTTTATTTATCCGTCGCAGGTCGACTGCATAACTTCGCACGCGATATTGAGGCTTATGAAACTATTTTATTATTATGTCACTTATGACTAAGCGTTAAGGTAGACAGTCGTGCGCTGGTTCTCATATCATTGTCTGCTAAACTGCACAGACGAGCAGTTTGTGTACAGTTCATTATTACTGAAGTTCTGGTGATTGAATCGCAGAATATGTGTTTGGGCTGATTGAAAATGTCTTGACAAGAATAAGAGTTAGTGAGAAATAGAACTAAACTCTCTTCCGAAGTCTATTTGTTCTGATTTGACAATTTGGGATTTTACAAGTCAAGGGTTCCCTCCATGCAATCGTGTTACAATTCTGTCAATACAGAATTACGCTTTCAAACGAAAATCTATACTAATCTATACTAATATTATAAAGCTGAAGAGTTTGTTTGTTTGTTTGTTTGTTTGAACGCGCTAATCTCAGGAACTA
>DWOF01000227.1:0-11750 GCA_018250795.1 Clito sp. Burns02 | reverse complement strand
TTGTAAATTATCACCAAATTTTCAAATATTCACTTGATAAACACTACCTACGACGTCTGCAAACCCGACCAATCCGCACGTTTAGTGACGCCATGATATTTTAAAAACGTCAAAATCGTTGCGCAGCCGATTAATCGATTTAAGTAGACTACAGATTCCTCAGAGCATTTTATGTTTTAGCTTTTAATGTACCTTAAAAGATACAATGTTAACATAAAAATTACTTTGATGCGACTTGTTTTTAAATGTCGTTAATAAATTGTACCTTTAACTACTAATACAAATAAAACGCTATTTTACATTAGACGATTGCTCGATTTTATATGTGCTAGGCTATCGATTAAAGTGGTACAACACTGGACATGTTGAATGTGTCGTATTTTGGTAAGGGGATGGGGATTTTGACCAATCAGAGAGCGGCAAGCGGTCTGGAAAGGTGGCGTGATCGCTACGTCACACTTTGTATATAAGTAACGATTGCGCTACATAATTTTTGATCAATACTTTGAAATTGTTAAAATTGAGGATGTCTGTTAAAATTGGCTCTACAACGTATAACAACACGATAGTTTGCAATTCTGTAGAGCCATTCATTCAGAAATTGCTAAAATGGTCAACACCATGTTAACACTATGTTTAATAAAATCTCGTTCGCTAAGCGACATCTCTTAGGCATTGATAAAACTAAAACTAGATGGCTGAACTTAACAGTGCGAATATAATTTATGGGTTCAATCAACTACCAAAGTAATCATGAACTACCCGCACAGTTCGACACGAAAGATTAAATTGTAGTTTATCTGTCTGAGTTTGGCAGGAAAACCAAAAAAAGCTTTATGTTGTCTCTTATCGTTATTTGACAAAATAAACGGCAAATGTCTTTCTCATATTCTTCAAATTCTTCTTAACTAAATTACTAGTTTACTAAAATGTTTAAGTATTACAAAGATATTCGAGATGTTGTATCGTTGCTTGTCTATTGTCCGGCGGAGAGAACGTTTCTGGTGACGAAGGAGCCAACCGCCGAATACTGGATACCGTCCTGTAAGGCTGAGAGAAACTGCTGGAAAGGCACGGCCCATAAATTAAATTTTGAGGTATTCTTCTCCTTCCAGAGTTTCAAATCTAATTACGTGTCTGATACAAGCGTATATTTGTGTGCACCTATCCATAGCACCTACGAAGCAGGGATCTTAATATTCCTAATTCCTGTTATAGATTTTCGGCATGGACGCAGGCCCACAGTGCTACCCGCTCCGGATCTACAAGGTCTGGCTGCCGGACTACCCGCAGGGCTGTGTCTACCACGCCGTTTACAAAGTCACCGTCAAAATTGACGTCAAGAAGAAGATGAAAATGAAATCCGTACGATGCCTTTTGTATTTCTAAACAATACAAGTAGTTACAAAGAGTTCAGTAGGTACCTGTATTAAAGTACTCTGTGAATGAGTTTTACAGATAGTGTCTAATTTTCCGATTGGCATTGTATATGCAGGGTCCACGCGGCCGCATGCAGTGGTTCTCCATGACAGAGCTGGAGCGGTGCAAGGCGCACGCCACGCTGCGGAGCCCTGAGCTCGTCATGTTCGCACACATGGCCGCGGGGGAAACACTCAAAGACAGCGACAGCAACGTAAGAAACACCTACTTGACATTCTTCGTGTAGGTTGCAATAAGTTGGTAGCAAAAAACAATTCTCGAATGGTTCCTCGTATGTCGGTTTGTCCTGTTCGAGGTTGATGTGGATGTCCTTGTGTAGCTGTGAGTCGTTTGCAACTTTGCTTTCCTAATAAAGAAAACCTACTAAGTTAGGTAAATTCTTATGGTAAAATGAATTAGCAGCACGACACGGAGTCGGGTGTGTTCGTGGAGCTTTCCGAGGATAACCTCATCTTTGGCGTGGAAGCCTCGGGCGGAGCGGGCGCCGCCGCCAACTCCTCCCCCACGTACCAACTCTTGCAAGCTGCCAGTTACAAGAAAAACGGTTAATCAGTTTTAATCCTCTAGTTACTTTAGCTTGAATTCTTTTTTTATTGTAAGTAGTAGGTAAAATCGTAGTGAATTTAATGGTAATTGTAGACCAAATCCGCATGTACCGCGAGTTCCTGCTGATGGTGTTCCCAGCTCTTTACCTGAGCCCTTACACCTTCACACAGTTCATGATCGACATCGGCTGGGACAGGTCACAGTGCCCCGGTCTCTTCAGGTAAGGACACGTTGAGATAATGTACCTATTTTGTATTCGCACGTCATTTTGTCTCAACATTCCTCTTTCTGCATGTGCAGGGCAGCAGACGTGTCCAGCCGCGGTGGGATCTCGTTCCAGGAGATGCTGATGTGGGCGGCGGCGCTGGAGCCCTGCACGCAGCACAATGGCTTCCCAGCTGAATTGAGGTGCAGGTACATCTTCAGGTAAGAGTCAGTAACGTGCAATGATATCCCGTCAATCTGGGTATATCTCTTATCTTTGTTCTAGCACATAGCTTGTAAAACTGCAGGTACTTCGACGTGAACCGTGACCTAAAACTGGAGTACTCTGAGTTCAAGGAGCTGGTGGCGGCGGCGCGCGCGGCGCGGCAGCTGCCCCTGGACCCGCTCAGCGTGGCGCACGATGCTGACGTCTGCCTCAGGTAGTTTTTAACAGAACACGCTCAAAGGTGTAATTGTGTGCTGAACTATGCGACTTTGGGTATATTGTTTGCATCAGACAGCTGGGCCTGCAGCCGAACTCGCCGCTGCAGATGTCGGAGTTCCTCCGCAGCGTCAGCGAGCTGCGGCTGCGCGGGACCAGCGCCTTGCTGCGGGCGCCGCGCAGCATCGCCGAGTACTTGGTGGATTTGTGTTTGCAGTAAGATACACTTATATTTATTTACCTACTTATTCAGATACTTTTGAAAATAACCTATAGTAATAATAAGTACCTACCTGTAATTTACCTATTACAGTGAAAGAGAAGACGAGAGCCCGAAAACCCAGCCGTCGTCAAAGGGAACTGGTCCAGGTTAATATTTTTCTCAATTTTTTTGTCCAGTCAATACCTACCTATTATATAATATAAATGTAGGTATTGCTATTATGTGTCGTATGATGAATAAAAATGTAGCCTTATAAAATCTCTCAAAACGATATTGTTGCAGCGACCACCTCTGAGGAAGTTCCCCCGGAGCCCCCGTCGTCGGTGAGCTCGGCGCGGCGGCGCGACTACCGGCTCGCGGAGTGCGTCGTCAAGCTGTACCGCAAGGCGCCTCCCGAGATGATCGACATGGGCAGCTTTGGCGGTAGTACACTCGTAGCCTAACGGTTTTACACCTTCGCAGGTGGTGGGACTAGTAAAAACTGCCTATGTAGGTACAGCCGGTTAATTCAGGGTAAACGTCACAAGGAATCTCGTTTTTCTTCCAGCGGTGAAGGCTGAGTTATCCGGCTATTCGCCATGGTGCTTGGATGTGTTTGTAATTGCTTAGCAATACAATCAGCGACTACCCTACAATGCACCTCGTACAGCTTGTAGGTCTCGTTGCAGAAGATGCAGTGAGCGCGTCGACCGCTCGCATGACAGCTCCCGCCGTGCCCTCCATGGAGCTGCTGGGCGCGGGCTCCACACCGACGGAGGCCCTGGCCGCCGTGCACTATTTCGCTACGCCTTTTGAAAGGTCTGCACATGTGAGTAGGTATTGGTCTTACAATCTTCCTACTGGTAGCTGAGTAGTTGAGTGAAGCGCCAATGAAACACTTAACCATGAATCTCCATTAGAAGCGAGCGAGCAGCGGGCCGCCCTTCCCGGGTAAGCCGGCGTGGTCGTGGCTGGCGCCGAGCGAGGAGGCCTCGTTCAGCGCGCTGCTGCTGAAGCTGGCGGACGCGGTGCGCCCCATCTGCGCCAAGGAGCCGCGCCTCTTGCGGCTCAACTCGCCTATTTACGCTATTGGTTAATACTTTACATCTCGCTTGATCGATTGAACGATTGAATTGATTGATTGAATTTAGATTCCGAATGCCTGTAGGTACCTATACCTAATATAAATCTTCTTAAAATTTATCAGCCCATGCATTTTTCCCTGTAGGTGATCTACACGGTAACTTATCAGCGTTGCTGGCGATGGAAACCGCCCTGTGGCCCGCGGGGACCGCCTTGCTGCCCGCGAGACTCCTGTTCCTGGGGGACTTTGTGGACAGAGGCGCGTACGGCACGGAGGTCATGGCGTACCTCCTGGCCGGTAAGCTGCAGAGGCCGAACTCGGTGTTTCTCATACGAGGGAACCATGAGACCAGGGACATACAGAAACTGTTCACATTCCACTCGTATGTTTTATAAATATGCCTAATTAGGGATGTGTAGATTCTAAGTGTGGAATTCAGTTGAATACATACCTAACGTAAATGACATTACTCATTTTGTAGAGAATGCGAAACCAAATACGGAGAAATTGAGGGCAATAGAATCTGGAATGCTATCAATCAAGTTTTCGACGTACTGCCGCTCGCAGCAGTCGTAGATGACAAGGTAAAAGTACCTATTCAATATACCTAATGTGATACTGAAAGGCACCTATTTAGTAAAAGTTTGTATCAGGTGTTCTGCTGCCACGGCGGGATCCCGCCGCCCTGGGTGTGTCCGGTGATCTCGGCCATCGACAAGATCCCCGTGCCGCTGCCGCGCCCGGCCGAGCAGAGCTCCATGGCCTGGGAGCTGCTCTGGAACGATCCCGTCAAGTAATGTTACCAAACCTTCACGCCCGCAGACTGTTTGGAAAAACGTGTAGTAGGGCCTAATGTTTCCGTTCGTCGTTGCCACCAACAGGGCCAACAAGGTGACGGCGTCGCTGGCGGTGGAGCTGGCGGCGAACGAGGGCTTCGCGCAGAACACGCGGCGCGGCACCGGCCACGTGTTCGAGCAGGCGGCGCTCGACCGCTTCCTGCTCACCAACGGCCTGTCGCATGTGCTGCGCGCGCACGAGATGCAGCAGACCGGCTTCATGGTGAGCACTCCCACTATACTCGGGGAAAAGCTATATTCCGGAGGGGTAGGGGTTTTAGTATACAAAAGTAGGTATTGATGAATTTGATGACATTTGTTGTGTGTTGTCAGTGTCAGCTGCGCGGGCGGCTGGTGTCGGTGTTCTCGTCGGCGCGGTACTGCGGCGGCAACAACGAGTGCGGCGTGGCGCTGCTGCACGACGCCAAGCTGCGCCTCATCCGCCTCGCCACCGACTGACCGCCGCGCCCCGCACTCGCCATATGTGTCTAATGTGGCAATGTCATGTGAAACTTCATCGTGTCTAGAGAGTAGCAAACAAAAGAGGCCACCAGATGTTAGTGGTTATTGCTACCCATCGAAATCGAACTTCAAACTGGATTAAGTGCTGTCAATATAACATTTATATTGTTTGTGACGCGTTTAAAGTTACTTTGTAAATTACACCAAAAATTGTAGTTTGTTAATTAATCTAAAATTATGGCATAAATGCTGGTGACATTAGAAAGAAATACACATGTTCGATCTTTAATAAGTATTTATTTATTTTATTCCTTACAAAAAACCTTTAAGTTAGAATTAAGACTATTTTTACAATACTCGAAGAATACCTATTACTTATGGGAGAAGTTCATGGTAAAAATACGAAGTGTAATAAATTATACAACCCCGGCACGCTGCGACTGCTCAAATAAGTACAAACATGCTATTTTGACTCATATTGGCAGGATAAGCCAGTAACACAACTAAATTACGTAGGTGCTTCTATATTATATAACTGGCGTATAAATAGTGTATACTATACTAATGTGTGTTGTCATAAACAGGGCGGGTCCTTTCAGGAAACTTCACGCTCAACTCATCATTTATTACTATAGCAATTATAAATCAACTAGCTTTCAATATTTTCATAAAAGCTAGCCAAATCCATCCGAAAACGAAAACTTTTCCTCCATCAATAGTAGCCTAATTGTTATTCCATTCAATTTCGCATTTAGGTACAATATTAGCAAGACAGTGACTCACGAATCATTTTATGATAAAATTATAAATCTGATCTCACAATTCAATTCAGTCAAGTACGCAGTCTAAACTTACAATTTAATATACTTACATATACTTAGAGCTAAAAGTAAACCGGTTTATCTTACAGAAAGCGCAACGCTAGAGGGAGGCTTACGAACTATTTTCATATTTTCACCATGCGCTTACTAACGAGGTACCAAACTAGACAAATATTTTTCGTGTGCATAGTTAAATGAAATTAGATTCTGTAATAATAGAATTTTTTTTAAGAATTCTTGCGACGTAAATGAAAAAAAAACTTTATTTATATTTTATTTTAATATAATCCTAGACAAACAAGACACCACATAGGGCTTGTTTCATGGTATACAGTTACAGCATACAATTATTCATGTATGCTAAGTCCTTATTAGAGGCCTTTGACTCTTATAAATTTATGTAATTTGAATTCATTCAAAATTTATGATATTATATACACGTTAAACATGAGTGATGTTAAATGGAATGACAAGATATTGATTAAATGTTTTGTGTGTGGGCAGCTCAGTAACTCTCAGATATTATCAAAACCGACCGACTTGGTAGCAGTGGTCAGAAATCATACTAACTTTTGATTTCAACATTTCTAAATCTGACAGACTCATTGAGACACAGAGACTAAATCCAATGGCCTAACTAATTCCTAAGCCTCATAAAAACAGTATTTGATCCAACCAAAATTTACATTCATTTACTAAATACTAAGAGGAAATGTTTATAAAGGACCACTGCTTCTAAGTGCACAGTAATACATAGGATGGGTAGCAGTGCACAGGTTGACACAATCATAGTTATACAAATGCATAAATTTCAACTGTTCTCCATCAAAAATATTCACACAATATAGCATATATCCACGTTTATTTTAATTAGTAAAACTGATTCACACAACACATACATAGTGAGGTCCACAAAACTATTCTTAGTCATAGCACATATAACATATCATTTCACGGCTGGTTTGGAGGAATTAGGACATTTGCTACATCAGATAATCTGTTCAGAACAAGAGTTAGCCAGTGAGTATCTCACTTTCACTTATGAGAGCTGCGTTCAGAGCATCAGTTTGTATAATTGTGGTTCAGAGCATGAGCTTCCCGGTGAGTATCTCGTAGGCGGCCTTGCGGCGCAGCGCCGGCATGTGCGCCTGCGAGAAGGTGTAGCGCGCGTTACGGCTCGAGAACTCCGCGAACGTGCACGCGAACATGCCGCAGTCGCTGCCGTTCATCTGCTGGGGAATGTCCTGCAACGATAATGTCCTTGGTAATAAGTCACTACATATAAACATCTATTTTTGTGTGGTGAAGAATGATCTAACTAAGCCTCCCCTTGTGGGGAGAAATTTGAGGTTCCAAGCCATTACTTCCGGTTCGCTAGTATAATAAAACACTCAGCTAAAGCAACTTTAAATTTAGTTATCAACAGGTTTTGTTTCCTTGTCTCAATGCTCGCTGCAAGGGTTGAATTAATATAAACTACATAGTAAAAAAAGTATACTCTCAGCTCCCTCACCTTGAGACTCTGTGTGGTCCAGTCGCTGTCGTCGAAGGGCTGCCCCTTCTTGTCCTGGTGCTCGTCCCGCAGGTACTGCAGCAGGGCGTCGAGGCAGGCCTGGTTGCGGCCGCCCATGCTGTCCAGGTACGATATGCGTTTCTCCCGGAAGTCTACTATGCTCAGGCACCAGTGGACGCCCAGGTGGACGGGGACCACCATGAGGTCGTGCGCGAATATGTCCACCTGCAATTTTATTATGGTTTAACTTTAACTGGATAGAAATAGTGATTGATGAAACTTTGATATACCAAACTAAAACTTTTGATACCGATATTCATCCATCAGCGTTTAGAATAGCAAAGTAATACCTTTCTGGTCCACCTGCGGAGGCCAGCCTGCCCGCTCTGCATGAGCTTGGGGTAGAAGAAGGTGTTGGCGGCGTACACGCGCGGCAGCTCGGCGCGCTCGCCGCAGCGCTGCATCAGCAGGTTCATGTAGAAGTTGATCACCTCGTCGTTGAGCCAGTTCAGCCCCGCCAGGGTCTGCAGGTCCCGCCTACAAGTTATAAAAACATTGTCATCTAGTCTCAACAAATTACGAATTTTTTTACTTGTAATTAATTAAGCAACAACATTTAACTAAAAACGTCATATACCTGTGTATCCTCAAATTAAATTTCTCAACTAGAAGTTGGCCAGCAGGGCCTGCCCCCAGGGCCCTGTCGACCAGCATCTCCTGTTCTTTAGTCAATCTGGGTAATTCCAATGATGGTTCCGGTTCCTCGATCAGACTCTCTGGTATGCTTAACTCATATTTTAATTTATGTTCCAGTAAGTTCATATTCTGTTCATGATTTACTTTTGATATTATATATGACTCCCGGGCGGCATCTTTGAGTTTCACCTGGGTGTCCTGATGTTTTTTTTTATATTTACTATTCAAGTCTGACAACCAGTCGGTAGATGTGACAGATCTATCTTTGAATGCATCTCGTAAGGAATTTATTCGACTGATTCTAACTGAGGAAGAAGTGGAAGCCTCCGAAGGGACGATCTCCACTTCGGAATCTGAGGAATTGATTGAAGCTACAGTAATTGGGTCATATTCCTTTGTCAGTTCATTTTCCTTGCTTACATGTATACCTTTCTCTACTAGTTTTATTTCATTCAATGCATTCCTTTGAGCTCGTTGAGTATTACGAAACATTGCTGTTTCCGCTGCAGTATTGATGATATCAGGTCTTCCTGCAGTTACAGTTGCGATGCTACCCGATACCCTCTTTATCAGTTCTTGGTAATTCCTCTTTTCATCCAGGTTAAATACTTCTGACAGTGTTAATCTTGAATTACCATTTAAGCTTTGTGAGTCGGGCCTATTTGATGTGAGATTCGATGTTTTCGGTGTCTGAAACCACCTCGGCAGTGGATTGGGAACCTTTTTGTATGTTTTTCTAATGCCCGCTGGTGACTTAAATTTAGTATAAGGTCTCGGAGATAGGGTGGAGTGTGGTCGCTCATTGAGCCTTTTACATATTTTGTAATATTGTGTTGGTTCATCTTCTTGTGATTCTTCATTATTGGGCACATTTTTAGAAACAAAAAATTTGTATGGTTTAACAGGAGGAGGGGGAGTTACCCTCTTTACAAATATCACATCATCTTCATTGTCATCATCATCATCTACATTAATATATATCCTAGGGTTTTTCTTGGAATTTTCTGGCTTCCTCTCAAAAAATGCAACCTAAAAATAGATGTCTTTATACAAACATGACCAATGTAAATTTTTGGTCAAAACCGAAACAGAAACAACATTAGTTTTATATATATAGTTACAATTTATCATTGTAATATTTATAACAAAAAACTTTTAATAGTAATGTATTACAATAGATATTTATACATACCTGATCATCATCATCTTCATCAATTAAAGCATGGACAACTGGCCTAGGAGTGTGCATTCTCGGTTTTCTAGATAATATTTGACCATTCTCCGATACATCCAATAATTTAATTGGCACTGTCCTCATTTTCCCTAACTTTTTTGGAACCTCTATAGGGGTTGATGTGCTTGGATGCCCTTTTTCTACCTCAATAGGCACATAACGCACCTTATTGTTAGTTACATCCTTATTCCAAACATCTGAAACATATCTTTCATTAACTATTTGAAGGTACAAAATGTAAATTAAGATAAATTGATAAAAATGTTTACCTCTACTTTCCATACTTTCAGGAAAAGCTGTTTTCTTTAGCCCTTTGAATCTTTTGAGGGCCGGTAAGTCTTCGTCAGACGATAAATCATCGTTATTCCTGAAAAACAAGTGAAAACTAAAATGCCGGCGCGGGTACCGATTTCCGTTCTCAAAAAATTACATACACAGCTATACATACTGCCAAAACTTAGATGCTAGTTTCAAAGGTATTTTCAACATATTTTGATGATTTTCAATAACATGTCACAATAAATTTACCGACTTTGCCGCCATAACTATACTGTCGTAAACAAGTAATGCTAATGTCAGTTTCATACCTGTCCCTTTTGAAGCTTGAATCGAGCGGAGTTTCCCAACTTAGAAGACTGCGCACACGAGCCAGTATGGCCTGCATTTTAGGCTCTATTTTTTTTCCATTACCTAATTAATACTTTCACATTAGAACACCATTAGCAAAAACATATCGAAATACATTAACACTAAAACGACAGCAGCGGTGTGCCACACACAGATAGTAGACATAAATGACATTCGCTGTGATCAATCACAGATAATAAATAACAGATAAACAATAAACAAAATGGAAAGATTCGAAAGCACAGAGTCCAGAAACCTTTTTACATAGATATTATATAGATAAAGAAGGCACAACACAAATCCATGATGTTAATAAAACTTCAGATTTAATTTAATTAACTACTTTTTTTAAAACACCAATCCTAAATAATCATAATGTAACGAAGCGAAGACGATTTAAAAAGAAATATTGCATTTTCGAGTTCATAACATAACCTTAATATTGGTTTTAAATGTTTTACTGATGGTTGGGTATCTTATCATCAAGCAGCTTTTTGGCAGCATTAGGTGGTAACTTAAATCTTAATCTGAGGTCCACAAAATAACAAAATGTTGCAACCAGTGATGCATATTTTAAAACAGAAGAATATTGTTTTGGCCAGTGGTTCTCCAAGACGAAAAGAACTTATAGAAAACATTGTGAGTGTGTAGACATATGTACCTATTTACTTAACTTGCCTTTAAAGATCTTATACATATATGTTAAGAAACCAACCAACTGCTTATTGTGCTGTTTAGAGTATCTGAGTACTGACCAAGTTCACTGTTGCTTTTTGTGTGACTTTTTGTGTGACTATAATTTACTTAGATTAATAAGGTACCTATTTTGGTTTTTACAGGGTCTTAAGGTTAAACTCTGTTCATCTCTCTTTGAAGAGAATTTGGATCCAAAAAAATTCAAGGAATTCTCAGAATTTGTTGAAGAAACTGCACTACAAAAGGTTCTAGAAGTAGATGAACGATTAAGAAGTCAGTGTGACATACCAGATGTGGTTATTGGTGCTGATACAATGGTTACCTTAGAGGGGGAAATGTTTGGAAAACCCAAGACAGAAGAAGAGGCATACACTATGCTCTCTAGGTAGTTAACTTAATGATTTTGGTTAATCTAGTATTCTAGTGAATTAATTCTTTAATATAATTTTTGATTGATTGCAGACTAGCAGGAAGAAAACACACTGTGTACACAGGAGTGGTGGTTAAAAGAGATGCTGAGGTCATCAAGTTTACAGAGAAGACAGATGTGATCTTTGGAAAACTGGACGAACAGCAGATTAGAGGCTATATTGCCTCAGGAGAACCAATGTAAGAATTTAAGTTAAATTCTACGCTTCACAATTTAAGAAGGAGACTATTAAGAGGATCAAGGTGAAACAAGTCTTTCATAGAAAAGATATTTTTTGAATTAATAGATGTTAATAATTATTATTTTCAGGGACAAAGCAGGCGGCTATGGCATCCAAGGTATCGGTGGAACATTTGTGGAGAGAGTTGAAGGTGATTACTTCACAGTGGTTGGGTTGCCGCTCTACAGGCTATGCTCTGTACTTTATGATATGTTCAAAGACAAGAGTTGTTTATAACACTAATGAATTCTTGTCACTTTTCAGTGATATTAGCCAAATTCTAGCTGCATTCTTTTT
>DWOF01000226.1:0-11776 GCA_018250795.1 Clito sp. Burns02 | reverse complement strand
ATACGAAAATTCGCTAGCACTTCTATAAATATAGCTTTACCGATAATAGCCATTACCTTGGTGTAACGTTGTATTTGTTGGACAATTTGAGCACAGAGAGCAATCGTCATATTATTGAGCATTCGCGCCACTAAGCCAGATGTATGGGCCATTTGCGACGGATCGCGACTCGGCGCACGTTATTCATGGCGCTGCGTTAATATCGCCCCGATGTGCAATTGTAGCTAAATTAATGCATTTATATTACGTTGATATAAATTTACTCAATACTGTTGGGTATTATTAAAATTGCACCAACTGCAGTTATCCGATATCGAATGTTCGATATCTTCCATCGACTCAATAGGTTGGGGAGCTTTGTTTAAGCATTGGAAGAGTGTATTGAACCAAAACGATTGAAGTGCCTTCCTTTTTAAATTTATTAAGGAAGTCCTTTGCATATTTTAATATCATTATCGCGTCATTAAACGTCGGCAACAGAAGTCAGAAAATCAAAATGAACGAGATAAAAATTGAAGAATGGATTAATTATCCGAACATATTTATATTCTTGTCCACGGCGCACCAGCATTTGTTGTTCATTTCCATTCAGAGCAGCCCCGAAGGAGGCGAGCGTGACGTGATTCATTTCCAGACTGCATTATAAATTTGTATCCCATTGTTTCTTTCAGCAGCCACCGGTTCAGTTACCCATTGTTGGGACGAACAAAAGCCCGAGTTGCGATTTTTAAGTACAACAGGATTATTCCACTATACTTACCGCTACCTGAAAAGCGACAGACAAACAAAGCGTCCATTATGAATTTTATTCGAGAGGCAGACAAAACCTATAGAGAACATTTCTATTTGAACAGACTTTTTTAGAAAATGACAGTCGATTTATTCGCGGGGTATTCGTGGTAGGTAGAGACAAATAAATAATGATAGGCTTTTCATTTAAGTCAAGAAAACACCTGCGACCTCTTTTGTGGTCTATTGTACGCGTCTATAGACCGCGTTCGATTGCCATCGGGTCCTTGCGTAGGTATTCTACTCGAGTAGTAGTCGAAAATTTTTTAATAGTGCACTTAAGACGTGACTGAGACGGAATAATTTACTTCAGACTTCCATAATGTAATGTGTACAATTATTTTAAGTAGGTGCTAAGTAATTACACTCATACATACATACAGCAATATCATATTTCTTTCCTAAAACCCAAGAAGCATGCAACGTAACACGTTAGCCTACAATATTGTTGTGATGCCCTTACGCCGAAATAATTGCGGTTTATGTAGCAATTTTCCCTGCGATGTCGTAAAATGTATATTTTATTACGTCTATTTCTTCGTAACTTCATCCCTGGAATAAACCGGATGTCAGACTAGATACCTGGATAAATGCCGGGTCTTTTCATTTCTTTTATACGACTTTTATTTTGAATATAACATGAAGGTTTGGACTTATGGTGTTTGCGAGTTTATTGTCACAACATACATAAAATGAGGTGTTTATGATATTACGTAAATGTTTTCAAGAAAAAATAACGATACAGAATTAAAATAAGTTAAAAGTACCTAACAATTAATGTTATACCTATCTAAGTCTTAACCTTACTTTTAATTTTCAAATCTTCTAAAATCGTTTTCAACCCTTTTTAAGTAAAATTACTTATTGATTTGACTCATAAAGTTAGCTGTTAGCATATGTTAGCTGAAAAATATCGCAATAAACATACGAATATAAACGGCTCGTTTCTATAAAACGGCGGCATACAAAACTTCAACACACACCACATTGCTCCGTCAACATTTGAACTGGAGTAGTAAAGTTGCTGGGCAGGTTATAACGTAAAGTAACAGCCTGTTAGAGTTCCTCTTTGCTGGCCAAAGGCTTTTCTGTATGAGAACGTTCCGAGTTTCCTTTTATTAGCTTTCGAAAGCACTAGATGATTTTATTTAGGTAAAAGTTATATGCTTATAACCATGAGTGAATGCACGCGGGATCTATCGGCGCTTCGCTTCGAAATTTAAATTTCGAATTCAAACTTTAGTACTGTGTTTACGAGTATAATAAATACCATAGCGTACTTACTGTATAGGAGGATGCATCACAACATTCACCACAGTGCTATATTGAAAGACAAGTGAAGTGCGTGGC
This sequence comes from Clito sp. Burns02, assembly GCA_018250795.1. Taxonomy (NCBI): domain Eukaryota; kingdom Metazoa; phylum Arthropoda; class Insecta; order Lepidoptera; family Hesperiidae; genus Clito; species Clito sp. Burns02. The sequence goes on along the minus strand of DWOF01000226.1, from coordinate 9,637 downwards.
TGCCGACGTTTCCGACAACGTACGAGCTCGTGGAATGTCAATGATCTCGTTGCATGCAGGCGTTTTATTCCCACATATTGCCTCCAATACACAACAGTGTGAAACTCCGCTATCTCCCTAGTTTATTGAACGCGGCGCGACCTACTTATATTGTTAAAGATTTAAAAGTAGCTATAAACTTTTATAGTATTCCCCTTGTTATTGTCATACGAGTACACCCCACAAGTTTACAATGAAGGAAGACGCAAATAGAAGATTCGATCTTAATTAATTTTAATAATATGAACTGAATAAGCAAATCTAAATACCTACCTACCTAGTCTGGCAGCATTAATGAAGAACGAGACTCATAGAGCCTTTAATAACAAACAACCTTATTTAATTACGAAGATTAAATAACATTGTGTTCAGAGGTGTCCAGTTATATTTATAGTCCTGGCGTCGTGTACCTGAGAGGCAGCTCCTAGAGGTCTTTAATAGAGACAGGCGACAAGTTGGAACTATTTATAATCTCCGTACCTAAGGCAGGCATTTCAACTAACTCTAAAGGCCTATAGAGTTTAACTGTATTTTAAACATGACTAAAATAACGGGTAGTTTACGTTTCAAGAGCGTACGTACATTAAACTTAAATATCTATTATACCTGTAGAAGATGACACGTAACTTATACTTACCTATTATTTCTTCGTATTGGAGTATTTTACAATAGTAGCGAGTAATAACTTCACTTATAAGCAAGAATACGCAGAAAGTATAAATACATTATCATTACCTACAAAATATTAAGTTTATCTCGCGTCACTTTGGCGATAGGTATAGCGGTCTATACCCAAATGTTCCGCGATTATGCAGGACCGCAAGAGCGGCCACTATCGTACCGTTTATTGCTACATTTATGTGCCCTCTACAAAACTACGACGCAACTTCCATTGTTCTGGAGACAGTGCCCAAATATACGGCTATATTTGGGCAGTTTCATAACACTTTACCACGTTACGCCTTAGAATTTATAACACAACACAACGAACAGAAATTGTTTGTAACTGGTCTATTTTGCATGCTTTAAAATTCAATACACTTTTTGATTGACCTCCGGAACCTTACAATAGGTTCCTTACTAACAATATTAGCTAAGTTATTTTGGCTCTAATGGCTATGTTCATTTTCGACATAAAACATTCGTATACGAAACATTGAGCAGCAAGCACATTTGTATGAAATAAAAATAAAAATTACATTTAGGCTGTGATATTTTCAGTTATGACATCCTAACGCTTCAGCTCCAATTTTGCATTTGAGGTGAGACAACGTGCATAAAATATGAAATCTCGTGATGGATTTATTTGACGAGACAAGACAATCTCACTGAAACTATGCCTCGTTGAATTTCCCGAATAAATCCTTTTTGAGCGCAAACATAATTTCATATCTAAAGTTCGTAAAAATGTTTACATAATTTTAATAACCTTCAAAGACTAAACAGTACGACTGTGATACGATATGACTTCATGGAACAAAAATAAAGGCATCCTAAAAATAAACAGATCTACAAAATATAACAAAGTAATTACATTATAATGGATACATTAGACGTCACCGTCTGTGACCCAAAATCCAGCGAATTCGAAAACAACCACGATTAGCAATCCACTTACTATAATGAAGCCCACAATCGATGTTAATACTGACAGCTAAAGTGATCAAAGCAGAAAATCCAAAACAATTTCATTCGAGTTCTTCAATTTTATTTAATCCCAGGAAAGTCGCCGCGACCTGCGGGGCTCAAGTAATTTCCTGGAGGGGTTCCGGGGCGGGGGGTGACGGGAGACGGTTGAAAAACGAGAATTACACCATTCGCTAATTGCAGCAATCAGTTTAATGTAGTCGACAAGACCGAATTGAATGGGATCCAGCCAATGCCCGCCTTATAAACAGCCAACGTTCTTTTTAATCAACTATGAGTAGCATTTTCCTATTATCATTCTCCATTTCGTTAATAAAAAATGTCCCTTTGTATAAATAGTGTTTTAATTATATTAAGTAGTAATATTTTTAAAAGTATAACTGCTCTTGATGAGACGTCGGGTAAGGTTTTATCTTTATTAAAATGTCTACGTTGCGGTCTATAGGCATTAAGAAAGGTACAATATTTCTTACGTTGACATTCTGACTTTATTAAGATACCCTATGAATACCGATGCATATGATTGCATGTCATTTCGTTTACAAAGTTTTCGCGGCGAGCGAGGCGAAAAAAGTAGGTACATAACTGGTTAAGATCGTATCGCTGACGCGTTTTAGAGTAGGTCCTACGTCCAAGCAATGAACTAATGACGGCAGAAGAAATATAATGCCTGAATGGTAACTAATTCCGCCGTGTCTCTAGAAACGTAAATTTTATAGTCGAGTACATCCCACAGTCTCCGTGGCGTTCTACATGTTTTATTGAGAGCCAGTAGGGTCTGGCTTTGGTTTTTTCTATTGCTCGTTTGGCAGGTTACAAATTTACTAGTCCTGTTCTATTTCACTTTGTCGACTGGAACTGTGCCTGCGATTTATGCTTTGGAACTCTGTGTGGTGTTTGTAAATCAATCGGTTCGGATTTTCTTACTCACTTACTTCCTAGGTATACCTACTGCTACTGCCTATCGCACGAGGTATTGTATAGTAGTATCTACATCTACAGTATAGTAATCTACAACTTATTTAGTACTAAATATAGGTTTATCTACTTGAATCATTTATCTTTTTGTCAAACGTTGAAAACATCTGATTTTGCGCCTTTTAAAAATCACGACTTATAAAAAGGAAAACATTCATTAGTCATAATACATACCCACAGTTATTCGGCATTTTAATAAGCGACGAAGTGCCTACCACTGTTCTCGCTTTTGTGGGAATTCAAAGGGATCATTTATAACGGATTCGAGGCCGCGGCTGAATCATTTACTTCACTATGCTTGTATTAAATAAAATCGAGACTGGAATCGGCAGTGACAGTTACCCTACCTTCTTTCAGTCGATGGCGCCGCACGCAAAGCCGGTATCCACTATTTATTTCACTTTATGTGTCAGCGAGGTGCGATTCACCAGAATTTACACCCACCCTTTCAAACGATTTAATCCACCTACACACCTTTACTTATTGTGTTGAAAGTGAATTCTATTTAAAAATGTCAACTTGTTTCTAAAGAAAGGTCACAACCGCTCCTACTTAAACGTATTTTCATTTAGTTTGTATAATAACGAGAGGTTTAATCTTTCTCATAATTTGAGAAAACCGTCCAATAAAATAAGTACCCATACACAAACGAGCCAACAATGTGTCGTACTGGAAATGAAATGACAGCGCACTTTTTTTCCTCAATACTTTTGCTCGGAGCTGAATGCGACCCCTGAAGGGGCAGCGTTTGAGTAAAAATGAGAGGCGGAACAATAAAATGCGGATTTTTAAGGCTGTACGGTAACAAATTGCGAGTCGCTACGTCCGCGACTCCGCCAAGAGATGAGCTCTGGCCCGTACCATGGGACGCGATTTTTCACGCGGCTACATTATGTTTAAGCTTTGTTCAAGTTGACGTGCTCGTTTAACTAAAGGACTAGAACAAATATCCTCGCTTTTCAAAACCGTACACGTACTCGATCGGTCTTTTCTCGAACATCCAATTTGTTCTTTAAGAAACATTAGTCTCACGGTAGTGAACGCGAAAAGAATATTTTTTTACATTTGGTTCCTAGAAATATAAATTCAATTTATTTTGGCATATACATTTGTTGTATTACAGTAGTTTTAAGAGTTAAAATTTCCAAGACGGGCGACTCGACTAGTCTTTAAATAAATTAATCAATGAATTAGTTTTATCATGTAAAATGTTAATTTTTTTATTAAAATTTTGTACAAAGAATGTAAAGAACAATGGTAGTGGTTGGCGCGGATCATCCCGCGAAGATTTGTTGGTGAGATTTAATTTGAGATACGGTCACGACCACACTCCGCCATCGCCAACTTTTTACGGTCTAGGCATCCCCTCATAGGTCAATGTTCATCTATGTAGGTATAAAATTTATAGCTACCATAAACGACTGCATTGTTTGGTTGTAATTTAGCGAGGCTTTACAAGAGAAAATTTGTAGTCCTCCGCCTAGAATAATGTTTGGTCACAGTATTGAAACAATGTTTATAAGAAATGTGCACACGTTACACAATAATTTTATAGGCTTTGAACTAAAAGTGATTTAATGTGCATTACACAAGGATTATGGTGCTTAGAACCACTTCCATTACAGTGTTGCAATGTTTATTTATAGCTCACCAATCGGAAACTCAGCACTTTGCACCTACCGCCCACAAACTGCTTAACCTTACAAAGCTCACGCTTGCACTTAAGTTACGTTGCATTCTCACAACTCCAAATAGGTGTACTGAGCAGGTAACTTCGCCTACCACTAGCTACCTTGTAAATAGTTACAAACTCAGGTAAACCGAGTTAGATTCTGTCGCGGAATTTACGAATTATGCAATAACTACAAGTAGGTAGTTTGATCGCGTCGTGCTAGAAAACCGAGCGAGCGGCATGGCATGTATCATTCATAAGGAAATGTGGCTTCAGGCGTACACCGCGAATATTTCACAGTCGGTTTATCGAGAGAGCAGAGGCGTGTTTAAAGCCTCATAGAGTACGGGCACAGGTGGCTCGAATATCCTCGCCAATAGTATGGAGACGTGATCGGAAAACCCAATCGCCATTGGCAACTCGCGACTTCCTCTTCAAATAATGAAATTTGAAATTTATTGTACCAATCGAACTAACCCCTGTTCTACTGTTCCAATAAATTAGGGATCCCGTGCGCTAAGTAAATTATTACAAACTTGCTGCAAATCTCAGTAAAGTAGCCGTTTGGTTTGAAAATTTCCGGGATCATTTTGACGCTTTAAGTAGATTTAGGAACATTTTATAATCTTATGTAAGGTATATTTTATTTCTTACTTTATTTTATTTTAATCTTAGAGTTCTTAAAAACAAAAAGATAATAAAATGTGTACAGTGAGTACCTACGCCACGGAAAACGCATGTAGCGCCTGCATATTTTTAATAACAAATGTATTTGCTGCGGGAATAAATATACTTGTAAGCATCAGATATTCTACATCAGTGTCTGTATTCCAGCGCTGCATTTGAAAAGGCGGAACTATAAAATAGAACTTTCATCGCAACGATACATTCAATCAGTGAAGCAGCGGGCAAGGGCGGTCGGTAGATACTTTTAATGCCACAACTGAATACTATATTCAGGCTCCGTTTCGACCGTACAGCTCTCCCGCTAGCAATAAACTCCCCGGGAAATATTTTCACATCGTTGTGGAAGTTAAAATGAAAGTAACTACACCCCGTAGAGCAATACCAGACCCCTACACTGACGACGGATAATACTGAATATTTCGACGAGTAACATAATTTTATTCATGAACCCGACACGCCCGATTGCATATCAAACGATTCCATAACAGTATTCGCAAGAAACGAGAAACGCCAAGTTTCAGAGTTGAGAAATGTAATTAGTATAGTCAGAGACACAATCAACGCTCTGGTGAAATGATATCTCCCGTCAGTGAAAACAATACTGGAGTCAGCTTGAACCATTTCTGAAATTAATACATTTGCGTGAAATAAACGTCCATTGAAGGTAAACACGTAAACATATATCTTGTTGAAGAGGCCTACGTAATATTTCTTGACATGACAACATGCCATGACAACATAATGTAGTAGGTAATTCTTCTTACGACTAAATTCACATGTTCCTCTTATTTTGAGTAATATTAGCTACATATGTAAACTCATTTCAATGTCTCCTATTCAATGAAATATAAACAACTGAACAGTTTTCATATGAACATTAAAGACCTTATACCATTAGGATTAGGTCACAGGTTTGATTCTTAGATCATTGAATTTAAGGTAGAATAAAATAATTTGAATGATAATAATACAAAAGTAATTTGAAAACAAATCACAAAGGGTAAGTAAATAGATTTAACTACTATAATACTATAATATTATGATGTATCATTGATTTGATAAGCATTCCCTCTTTTACCACCCCTTTAAACTCACCCATACGGGGGCTGTGAAAATCAAAACCACTTTTGGTTTCCCTTAATCTATGAAAAGCCGCTTACGGGGATCAATTTAATACATAAATAACTAAAGGTATAAATGAAACGAACGTTCAATTTGAAAGCGGATTTTTATTAAAATAACTTCTCGTGTCGCTGAAATTGAAGAAAAGAATAATAAATTTTGATTACTTTCTCACGTTCGCAATCGTGATTCGATTCCGCAATTTTTCACTGCTTCCCCTGCGAAAATCATGATTAAAATGGAAAATTTTGTTCTAATTCTATAATATATTTGAATTATGATTTAATGTGCATTTTAGGTTGTTAAGGATCGAACCCGAAGTCTATCCAATAACCATTACCTATACTGTTTATTAAATATCCGATTAACTTAAAGTATTCTAATGTGAAGAATCACGTGTCTCAACTGCCACAGTAAACACTGAGACAAATCAGACCAAATTAATTACTCCATCATTAATATCCTTCCCAGTTCAGTTTCTTGTACGTACCAAGCATTGCTTCTTTCTTTTCAACTTTTCAGATTATTATTATGATTCAAGCAATTTAATTTCAGTTAACAACTCTGATTCCCGCAGCTTCTGTTAGTAAAAAAGGCAATCTGAAAGTTTTCAAATGATCATTATGGTATTTTTGCTTTAAAATGAGGTGGCAGTAACTTTATTAAGTTCATATTTTTGAATATGTTAATTTCTTTAAAAAAAAAATCTTATTAACGCATTTGCCTACATTTTTTTTGCTTTACTGAACAGAAAACAAGTGAACGTACCGACTTTGTGTCCTTTTAATAGATACCTACTAATTTACGACAAACAACTTAATGCACAATTGTAAATTAATTACAACGCACTCTGGATTTTCGATTTTCCAAGTCAAGATACATTCCATTGTAGGAATATACCTTGACTTGGAAAATCGCCTTTATGTAAACCTCGAGGCTTCATCTTACATACATGTAAGTACATGTACATAATGGGTATATACGATATATAGGTACGAGGTGTAGAACACACGAAACAATTCACCGCAGGCTTGTTTCTGAATTCCAGTCGAGTACAATAAACCAATTTTCCTCTGGCTTTGTTTGCTAGTTACCGAGTAATAAAAAAGTAAGTTTGATAGCAGATTAGAAACTACGGGAAAGGAGCGAGTTCGGATGGTTGGTTACGTGACCAAATAACTCCGAGACCGCCTGTACTGGAGCACACTCGGCTCAACGAATTAATCGTCTCTATCACCAAGAAAAGGTTGCCTACACGTACTACTAAACACACACATAATGTAGTTAATTTGCCGACAGAACAAATACTTTTTCTATTCTACATGTGAACTTTTTTGTACGCTAACCCTTTACTTGGTACTTAATTGGAATTGGCTTTTGATGTGAATATATTGTTAGTAAACATTTTCAATCCTATTTTCTTTCTTTAACCGAGTATAAAAGACTAATTTTTATATCAAAACCACGATGAGCAAGATAACTGAACGTGAATTCCGAATTTCATCCATAAATAATCTAAAATTTTGTTTATCAATTTTAGCGAACATGACCTACGTGCGAGCATGAAAAGTAATAAATCAACGTTTATTACATTTGCAAATACATATGTACATAATAAATGTTTTGATAACAAAAATGATAAACAAAATGGAATTACGTTCACCTGTTAATCTAGAACATTACCTACTACTGATACTAAAACGAACGGTATACAGAAATAAAATCTTTGTAGCAAAATAATCTATTGCGGTGAGGGAGGAACACTGCAATATTTTCATATACTGCACTATCCCATTGTAGTGCAGGAAAGGATTGGCTCTTTACCCCAACAGCGGTTGGATGCTTGCTTTCTATCTGCTGTTTTATTTCTATTAATACATGGTTGACTTTTCCTTCACATCACTTTGAGAAAAATATTTTCATATCTTCAGCGTCAACTACTTAAGCAATATGTCGAACAAATGTAGAATTTGTAGGTACGTATATTTGATATTTTCTTTAGTGTTGTTCTGTATACTGCACTTTTTAAATTCCTGTTATATTTTTTCTTCAACACGCGCTAGTATCTTTCTTTCTAGGAATGTCACAAATTACATAACTTCTATTACCGATAAAGACTCCATTAATATTTTTATCAAAGCCACGGTTACTTAGAGCACTGAGTTTAATAGTAGTTCTGTGACTTCTGTTTTATTTCGCTGGAAATTGAACTAAATGGTTCACTTTGCTGTTATAATACGATCTTGCTTGGGGAGGAACGAACCCATATTTTAACTAGTATTGCGGCGAACACTTCTTTGATGTGGCAAAGAGTAAAAAGCTTTTTCACCAAACCTTTTCCACTTATACGAATAGGTATGTGTCATAAAAAGTGATGAAAACTTTAAAAGGTTACCGAATCTCTACATCCTTTGCAGAAAGAGAATATAATTAAAGTAAATAAAATACTAAAAGCATAATAACTTCAGTACAGAAGGTTTAAAAATATAAGAATTACATATTTAAAATTCCCGTGAAATTCATTGTTTTCTTAGAATAAAGAGTATCATATATTAAAAAGGGTTGGTACGTACGAGTACGAGCACATTTAACCGGAAATGAAATGAAAGCAGAAAAAGAAAAGCTATTTTCACATTAACAATATTAAATATCTCTGAGATGAGGTAAATTATATTCTTCCTGTTTATATAATTACAACGCTGGTATTTTTACGATTTTACCCCTGTTAGATGTTGTTGCTGTGCTTACGTAGGTACTTTAGTTAAAAAAGATTTTTCAACGGTGTAAAGAGACACCCAAACTGTACAATTTCTCCACAGCCAGCTCTTTATTTGGTAAAACATTTTACAGGATAGGTACACCTGGTTTCGTAACTGCATATTTTATTTCCTTAAAATCCTTCCAGATATTTCGTCGGAAAAGTTTTTAACTTAGAGCCAAAGGAAAGCCAGGAAAACTTTTTTAATTATGTAAAAACTATTTGCGTACAAAGTTACCTGTTATTTAGAACTTGTTTATTTTTTATAGTGTTAAACTGAGAGGTACGTACGGATATATGTATTAGTGAAATTTTACGTTTACCCAGTTTATCATTGCGACTAAACACCCTATTTACAAACGATAAAAAAAACCCAAAAATAAAGTATTATAGTACCTACGTAAGTTATAATTTCTTAAGCGGGAAGCAAAGTGCACGTTACTCCGGAAAAACTTCTATAATTATATCATTTATATTAAGTTTCAGAAAATTTCATCGGGATTCGTTGAATAACTAAGTTTTCAAGTCAAACTTTTTGCGCTGTTTTACCTTATTTGTGGCACTGTGGGGTAGTAACTTTAAACCTTTATTTTAGTAATCAACTTTTAAGTAATATGCATGTATATTATTTTTTTTCCATGAGTCCCCCCCTACAACTTAACAGGCTTGAAGCAAAGGACCTTCTATTTTAATGCGATTTGATGATATACCTATGACTAGTTGAACAGCATGAT
>DWOF01000225.1:0-11777 GCA_018250795.1 Clito sp. Burns02 | reverse complement strand
ACCAAATAAGCGTAATTTTGAGACAAATTTTGATGGTGGTGCTTAATTACTGCAACAATAATTACAAAAAAAATCATGGTACTACTTATTTACCCTATAATCGTGCAGCGTATTCCAATTTTCCCAATAACTATTAAATTTATTTATAGAAAATAAATAAAGCGGCAAGTCGGAGTGTGCCTAAGTTTGACCAACATTTTATATAGAACATGTATAGAAAGCAACATTATTCCAACGCCATTACAATAATACCCGCACTTAGAAACCCATTCGTTCAGGCGAAGACATTCGCAATCTTCATATAACATCCCGGCAAGCAGAATTCGAATGCGCACGCATTAAAAAACGGTAGAGAACCTATATAAAATTAAGTCAACAAGTTCCAACGAAAAATTATTCATAGAGATCCTTGAGGTGTGAAGTAGGATGGACCGAGAGAAGCGACCGGTGTTGAGAGGGATAGATAGAAGGATAACTGCCTTCATGAATTGGAAATGTAATTTAGCGGGGTAACGCTTATATGTGAACGGGGCAATTGTTTTCGCGGTACGATGCCGATTTTGGTGATAGATGCTTACCCCGTCGCCTGTTTGTTGGACAGTTTAGATAACTGTTTTGTTTCTTCGTAATAGGATTTTACTTCATAACATTATAAGACGTAGTTGAGTATAATTTTATTGAACCATTAGAAACGGTCTTTAAATTTGAGTATTGGTCACTTAGTTAAAAAAAATACTTTAATACTTTTATACTACTGTATAACAAAAAAGTCATGTTTGCTCTACCGTATAGTCATAGCCCACATCAGGCTGGCCAAGTGAGGACTAATCCTAACACTATAACTAATTACATACTAACTTTTATTTAGTAGGTAGACCGAATTTTTAATCACTAAGTAGGTAGATGATGACTGCATCCGAACCAATTCTATCTTATTGTCGTCTTTATAAACAAACACTTAAGCGGAAGAACGCATTATTCATGAATTTAATCTTAGTCGAAAGTGCCCGAGCCGAAGATCTCCAAATAGGATTGTACCCTTCAGGCGCGAGTGATAAAATCGGATCAGGTTGGGTGACGCGTTAATATTCAACACGGGCCGCCCGCGAGACCTCCTGCCTCCTAGATTTTGACCCCGAAGTGTTAGAAACTTGGAGATTCCAAGGTGTGTTGTGAATAAGAGTTTATATGGATGTTTTGACAAGATGTTTGTCACTCAACACATCCGAACAGCTGAACGGATCTGGAAAGCACAGGCTAACTTTGATCCCACAAGAATTTACAAAAATATCAATTAATACCAAACTCAAACTGTTTGAATTTACACTGTTAACGAGATAATTCCCGATTTAATTCCGACGCCAGGTGGAAATTAAAAGGCGCCTGCGATCGATCGGCTCGGTTCATTTAACATTCGAATCTCAATGATGTTCATATTATGTTTACTTGCCGTAATTGCAGAATGAATATATGATGGTATATGGAATGAGAGATCACTGAGTTATTTACTTGTGAATAATTTAAAAGAATCTTAATTTTATTCATTTTTTTTCGGTTCAGAAGCAGAGCTGCGATCCAGGTTTCGTCATCGACGATCGTCACTTTTTTATAAATTTACGAGTAGGTACGTAATAATAATTATTACCTTTCACTATAGGTACCTAGGTTTATAAAATAACAACTAACATGAGCTCAACTATTTTAAAGCTAAATTTTGCCATTACATTTTCGTGAAACAAAATAAAGTTGTAACTTTAAAAGGTGGTCGGACGGAAAACGAAAAGGATTTCATTATTTCAATTTAAACCTACTAATTGTTAGCCCTGCAGTCATTGCGCGATGCGAGCCAATAAAATAAGATAATAGTGAAACGAACATACCGATTTATTTAAAACTCTATATGTAATAAAACTTTTTCGTAATAAAATATAAATGTGTAAATATTTATTGCATATCGTTCAGGTGAGATCACAGTGAAACGCATTTACTTATACAATGCTTCTTCTGAAATAAAATAAAATGTATATCAACAGCTAACGGCTAACATAACATGCCAATAAGTAAATTAGAAATGGGGTTCTATACATGTTCCAATTTTCAGTAGCTTTCAGCGCTTTATTATGCGAGGCAGTGCTTGACGTTCCTGAAAGCACATTTCAGGTCGTAAAACAAGATCATATTCAAATGGAAACACGATGAAACATATAAAACGCCTGCAAATCTTTAGGGCCGCAATGGTCCGCATTGCCCCAGTGGGATCGAAAATATCGTCACTGACATTAGCATATGAATTCTGAGAGAGTAATAAAGGAATAATATGCAAATAAAGGCAGGAATTTCGCGTGTAGGTATTTCGGTTACTTAGAATATAAATTTGTTAGACGTTTGTACAAATAATGTGTCTTCGTTTTACTACGCCATCTCGGCATGCTGGAATCTTTAGTCTTCAAAGACAAATACTTTTTTGTCGATTTCGTCGTGTTCAGTCCATATTATTTAATTTGTAATATGTGAAGATTATAATATTTATGATTTTATTTTAAAATATATATATATATATATCTATGATACCAAAAAATAAAAAATCTTCGATCTTTAATATCAGTAAATAGATTTGGCGCCACTGACTGACTTTTCCACCCTTCTATTACTTAATTATTCTAAGCCTACCAACCCTTTATGATTATTTATCGTATATCCGCGATCTTCGCGTTTATTAGCGTCAAGGGCATACTTGTATTCGGAATTCGTAAATGAAATTTTTAGTTGTAATTAGTTGTTTGCAAATTCAGATGGAGGTTTTGTTGGGAAGCCGAGGAGGGTCAATGGTTATGGCTTAATTGTAGCAGATAAAGTTGTTAGTTGTTGTAAATGTTTTCGTATGATATTTGAACGAGTTTGGGGAACAATATTTTGTAGGAGCTACCTATTTATAGTTGTATTTTACGGATAATAATATCCATAGACGGCAGTGGCTACTTACATGCTCGCTTTTTATTATAATGAAATGAAGTCGGTTAAAAAGGGTTAGGTACAGCCATGACTGTAAATAAGTAGATATCAGATAGGTGTTCTTTAGTGAAGTAACTAGTAAAGTTGCCGTACGGATAATGGTAGGATGGGAGGCGCAGTGAGCCGCGAAATTGGGCAGCGTCGGGCGCGACGCATTCATAAAATATGTGACAGCTGATAATGTATGAGACAATACTGTTCCGTGTGTTTAACGTTAACGTCAGCTTCGGACAGGCGGCTGTGCTTGAGACAGCATGGCTTGGCTATGCTTTATGTTTTTTACAAACGTTTATTTAACTTGACTCCGTCATAACACTCTTTGTCAAATCTAGCAATCCATTTCCACCACTTCCTGGTATGCTATTGAGGAAAATTTTAAATACAATGCATGGGGAGCTAAGTGACGTCATACTTAATGTAATATGGTGGACTGCTCAAGATGGCAGAACAGTTCTTTTTTGTGCACTTCTACCTATGATACGAGTATCAAATGAATGGTATTATTTTTTAAAGATTGGGTTCGAAATTACTGAGTTATGGCTGGAAAATAGTAGAAATGTTTTCCTAGTTCAAACTAAATTCTTGTTAAAATTTCCGCTAATCTATAACGATCAGGTATCTGAATATCCGATTAATTAATATGCAAACCTAAAGTTTCAAAGTGGTTTAGTTCAGAAAAAGGCTTCTTATCGAAGTTGGGAAGATTCAGATCGCTGCTGCGTCGCTCCCGTCTCCTATCCGTTACGTACCTATAGGGCTGTAAAATTGTCATTTTAACGGTAAATTTGAAGCAAAACTACCACCTCTAAGATAGGAAAAGTAAGGGTTGAAATGAAATTTTTATAAAGGATCTTGGATGACTATGTTTTTTTTTTACAATTTTAGCTGCGCAAGATTTCTTTACTTCCTGCAAAGGTCTCGTCTTAGAACAAGTAAAGACCCAGAGTAGAAACCTATACAGCATACATGCAGCCACTAGCAATGAAATAAGTTCCATATTCAGCACTTGATAAGTACTGTCGCCCTTGAGTAGGTATTTCAGCCTGACAACCCTAGCTCTGCTCCCGGCTTCGGTCGCTTCGTTTGCATTTTTATTACTTTTTAATTTAGCCGACCAGATACCGAGGTTTGGTTCCCACGCCACTGGAATTGGTCTTATCGAGTTGTTGGCTTTGTTACTGCGGAAATTGATTAAATTTACCTTTTTAACTTGTATCGAAAAAGTTCTAAACAAACGATATTTCTTGATAACTTCAGTAAGTATATAGTCCTAATATAGTAAAATGTATTTTATAGGGATTGGTGGTAACTATCTGAGGTAACAAACATAAAAAAAACATACCTACAACCGAAATGGGAACCTCCTTTTTGTAAAGTAAATAGGAGCAATTGTCCTTATATACCTACTCCTGCATTTTTGCACCCTTAACGCTTTAAAACCGTACAATTACCAATAAATAAACGTTGTCTAAGCTCTAAGCCGATCGCTAACTAGTCCTCAAGCTGGCAGCTCGGAGATATTAGTCTTGATTACGTACCCAGTAAGGCAAGGCGCCCCATTTGTCTTTTGATTCCGGTGCGACCACTTACCACTCACGACACGATATCGTAAGCACGAATTTAACATCCCTAATATTAATACATCATTTATCCGAAGAAACTTTTCGGTAGTAGGTACCTACGAGTACTTGACAGCTAATAAGACTATATCTCTAGTTAAATCCTGCTTTAAGTATTACTTCTCCTCAAGTATTTATAGGGATATTTCTGAGAGAAATATAAAGATATGTATTGTAGGTTATACAATTGTTTGATAATTACAAAAAAAATACATAAATACTCGTAGGTAAATAATTGACCTCAAAAACTTTTTTAGTAAAAGTCGTTTTAAAATCTTATCGTATAAGCAAGTGTGAACCATCACCGGTCCTACATTATCGAATAGCTAACAGCCTTCCGCCTAAGCATAATGTATTGTTTTATTAATTCCCCACGAATCTCCTTTAAGAAGAAAGATCACCCTAGTTTTCATCCCTAATAGACTGCAGATGAGATTTTGTACCTACTAAAGAAATGGTTATTTTAACCTTTTCAGCAACAGCGGTAATTTAACTTTGCGAACAGTATACCTTCCACCTTTTAGTTAATTAGATATGTATTTACAAAATCGTTCATTACATTTGTTAGCCATAAGAGCTTCTCAAAACAATTTAGGTACCTATAGCGACTAACACGGACTGGAGTTCTATAGCAGTTCCCACTAAACGCTAGAACTATTCCGCCAATTTTAACAGTTGACCATTAAAGTCCTCACAATAAGCGGTTTCTATTCTAACTTTGCTTCCACCTAAGTCAAACATTCGGACTTTTATAGGGTTGTCACTGTAATAAAAACAAAATGTACCTACCTAGTTGAAAGTACGGAAAATAATTTTGTTTAGTTTTTACCCCAACCTTTGTTAAATTTTATCTACAGTTAGAATGCACCATTCAAAATTTTATGGGATGGGCGTGATCAACAATACAAACTCAAAAAAGACTATTATAATCCTATCCTAGGTGAGATTTTATGTTTACAGAAATTGTGTGTAACGCGTAAAGTACGCGCTTTAACAAATACAAAGAGATAATTTTAATAACGATTAATTATAATTGGATTATCATTACATAGTAAAGAAATAAGTGAATAAATAAATTCACGAGTCTTTTTAGGTAGAAATTAAAAAGTGCTTATCGCCAACCCTAACCATTACCACAGAATCACTTGAGACGCGCAGTTCGATCCCCGTTTGCATACTGTCCACGAACGCGGCCCACAAGTGGGCACAAGTGGGGGCACTAATGCGTTTGTGATTGCAGTGTTGTCCAGGGCGAGATTAGAAAACTTGAACTATGTGCGGTCAAACTACGAACTCGTTTCGCAGTTTGTTCTGTTCTACTGTCACGTTTAAATGTAGGTGGTAGAATTTAGTCACCCGGTTTAGGTACCTAGTACCTACCTACAGCTACCCTCATAAGCCACGAGAACTCAAATGGGTTCTTGTGTTTTGCACATCAATATAAAATTGACGAGTTAATCAAGAGATAGGTACGCTCTTTGTTTATTGACCTTGGAAATGTAATTTAAATTTAAATGAATTGTAATCAGATTAAAACGTATTTTAAGTCATTAATATGGAACTGAGGCCGTTATTGCGTAAAATAGTTGAGTAGACGAAGCAGTTGAAGGGTTTTCTGTGTAGTTCGCACTTACGATCACTAATCGGTTTACGGGAATTATTCCTCATGAAATTCAGACGTGTCGTCGGAGATAATGGAATTCATAATTAAAGCACCTATGAATATGTCACGGTTTTAGCGGTAACTAAGTTTCTATAAATATTTATTAATATTACACGGGTGGCTGAATTTATACAGTTCGCCTGGATTATTTCATGAACTTGCGTTCTCCGACTACATTTCAAGCTACACTACTACACCTCCCTAATTGAGACACGAAAAACCATTCGAAAACCGCTTCATGGCGGGTTTTGAGGAAAGCGGTAGGTATAGGTACCTACTTACTGGAATTCTAAGTTCTACCCCTTCTTAAAAATGAAATTTAACAAGAAACGTTGAAGCTTACACAACAAAAGCATTGTTAGTAGGTCTACCGTGGAAGTACCGACGTCTAACACAGGTGTGTGCGACAGTGGAGGCTGATTGCGAGCCCGCTTGACATTCAAAGCGTTTGGACCGGATGTTCGTCGCATACATGAATGCCGAATGTGCCATGATTTACTGTGTTTCAAATTCTTTCACATACTAGTGATAACTCTTAAGTTTTATAAGTTAACTATAAAATTTAAGAGTAAAGAGCTAAATAACACTTTATACACATAAAACAAATAGAAGTAGGTAGCTACCCAGAATAGTTAAGTTATCATCTAACAAAACTCCAATTTTAACGCATTAAAGCCCTTAGCCGCCCTAAGGTAATTCAATTTTCATCTCTCAGTCAGTTTTTGAGCACAATTCCAATTCGCGAGACTCCCATTTACTAAAGCGAAACTGAAAATCTATTTTAAAATATAATACGCTTTTATTTTTGGGGGCTCCAGGGAGGGGAAGCTAATTTCAATTTCATTTAGTTCTGGCGCGTTTCCATGCACCGCGGGCGGACTATCTAACATAGGACGCAGACGTGCCTTGGCCTATGTCGCATCTTAAATGCCTATTCCTTAAAATTCATTAATCTAAAAATCACCACCTACCACCGCTCTAATAAACCAAGGTCAAGTAAGAAAGTGACTTTCGTTCGGTTTGAGAAGTGTTATCCAAATTCAAAACCTCTATCTTACTCGTAGATCTGAGAAGTACATAAATAGTAGGTAGTTAATCTACATTAAACTTCAAGTAGGATTTTTCATCACGTTATCGTTGATTTTCAAGGAAGCCTTTTGTACCTGCAGAGCCCAGAGTTAAAGCCAATAAAGCCTTAAATAGACTCGCCCCTGGATCTTGATAAGTTTGATCTTTGTTATTTTAAGCGGGCCTTCTGTACGTGTCCTCTGATCTATGTCGCGAGAGCAGCTTCAGCACTCCGCTCGGCAGCAGACTGCGGCTCTGAGCCCAACGCAATGCCATTCATTGCAAAAGGATTCTGCATTTTTATCGCCGCCCGATACCTTTAGGATTGCCTCTAAGTCGCCCGGAGAATTATTTCCTATTGTCTTATTAAAAGTAAAAAGTATTTCTTTTAATTCGAGATCTCAAACCAACATTACGTTGTTTTTTTGTCAATAGATTCAAATTGTTTATTAAAGGGTTTCCAAATAAGCCTTAGCTGTTGTTGTAAAAAAGTTGATTAAAACCAGTTAGACCCTAGTATTAAACTTTTTAGGCTTAAAAAGGCGAAAAAAGTTCAAAGATACAGAACTAGACAAATAATTTGTAGACGTACGAGTAATTTACCTAGGTAGGCAGGCACCTACTTAATTGCGCTTAGGTAGTGCTTGAAAGTTTCATAACTAGTTATAAACTTGTCTCACGTTACTTTAATTACCTACACATTCAACTCCAATTATGTATGATCTACACTCCGAAACGAAGTACAAATCCAATCACAAAACTCTGACAAAGAATCTGATATCCTATCTCAATCCAATTTTGAGTTTAACGTCCTATTTATTCACGTGTCATGTTAATGAAAATGAAGAGTTGTTTGTTGTTTAAGATCAAATCTCGGCTTATATAACTTTAGATTCCGTGTTCTGCGCCTAACACTTCATTTGGTTACGTTTACCGATATTGTTAAGGAGATTACCTACGCAACGGTTTAAATTCTAAATCTCCGAATTGTATGGGAGCGCTAAATCGTTTAGTTATTAAAATCTAAAACTTCATCAATATTGTCACTAAATACCTACAACCTACTTAAGTAAACGCAAACGTCGAAAATCGACGACAACAATTCAAATGCTTAAAAATATACCTATTTGAAACGTTAAAAATATTTAAAAGATATATTTTAGTTAGATTTACATACCTGGAAATACGGCTTCAAGAAAATTCTATGTAGGTAACATCTGATATACCTATAACGAAATAAATGATACTTTGTTAGTTTTATTTTAATCACAATATGAATTAATAAACCTTATAGTACATTTAATATAGCTATGACTACTTACAAAACACCAACGACCATGTAAAGATATCGGCAGATAGGTACCTAGGTTGGACGGTAACTGCGTAGCACGAGAAAATATTCAATAACACACACTAGTCCCGAAAAACACCATCATAAACAAAAAAAAATCAACTCGGTTGTATTATTTTAAACATTTAACTAATTGTTGAATTTAACATTCACTACGAAATTGACTACGTTATATCAATAAATTATTCCCCGCGCTTAAAACAAACCACTAGGTACTCGTATTTAAAGATTGCCTCTGGCTTTTGTTTTTATTTAGTGTTCGAATTCCATAAATATTTGAAATACGTTATTGTGACAATTATTTTTTTATGTCTGGCCAGGCCTTTTTTATTTCAGTCAATAAATAAAAAAATAATTAAATACATAATTAGAATACGAGTATATCTTTAATTTAAGTATTTATTACTAGGTGTGCCCGTGAACTTTTCCACAATCTTCAGGGCGCATGTACCAATCAGATTTTTTAAAATATTTAACCAATTATTGAATAAAAAGTAAAATTATTCCCAACGCTTAAAGCAAAACAATATTTAAATGAAGAATGACCTTGGGCAGAAACATCTACACAGTCGACATTGGTGGGATTTAATAAGGGCATCATATTTTTACCAAAAAAAAAGGAACTTTACCCCCTGTATTATCTATGTAGGTACCTAATATCAATTTTTTTTTAATTATTTATAGAGAGCAAGTATCCAGATAACAGACAGTTCGTAACTGTTAAAATTATGGTTCTAAACATAAAAATCCACTGCAACAACAATATAAAAGTGTATGCTGCGGCCCCTTAAGAGCGATCTCGTTAGAAGTTGATGAGAAGTAGATACCTACCACAACGCAGCCGCCGCAACTCCTGATTACCCGCCTATACAAACTTTTAACGGGAATTATATCCTCGCTAACAGGAAGTGACTAACCAATATAGGTATGACTAAATGCATCCTTGAGTATTTTGTCTCACAATCTAAATAAAAAATACCGTACCTTACTAAGGCCAAGGACTTACGGTGTTAGTTCGAGACACAAACAATTACCTTCAAAGTTTAACATGCTTCTTCAAGCGAGTTTTTCTAAGTAAAAAAGTCTTAATCGTAAAGTTAGTATTTTTAATTCTACATAAATCCTTACTAGGTACCTAACTTTACACTCGTCCAGTTCAAATTCCATATAGTTATCTCCAAAGCTCTCGAACAGAAAATTCCCTAATCCCTAACTGGACAATGGCAGTGCAATCACAAATGCATTAGTATCCCACTTGTGGGATAGACGCTCCGTGGCTGGAATGCAAACGCGGGAATCGAACTCGCGTCTCAAGTGGTATTTGAGTGTACAGGGATGGGAAGAATTTTATTTAGTGCGATCTAAAAGTTTAAATAAAATGAGTACATATAGGTTATTGGCTCCGCTTGCGCCCCGTAAAACAGGCGTAGGTATATAACGTAAGCGTTTGATTGCTACTTTACTAAAATAGTAAAAAAAAACTTGGTGATTATGTAGGTAGAGAAAAGCTCATTTAGCCAGTAGGTATGTTAGGTAAAATCAAGCGAATTGGGAATGGCCGGGCCTCTACCGCCGTGCATTACCGCCGCACGGCTGCCCGCGAAGCCACCGTTTGCCGACCATACGTGCATCGCTCAGCTAACGTGGAATAACAAACCGAATAGATACGCCTTATTTATCTATATAAAAAAATCTGGACACTATTGAATGCATTGAAGCGGTCAGTGATAACTTGTAAACATCGTGAAGAACATGTTGACAATAAATTAATTAATTTAGCCTCGAGAATAAATGTAAACAGCAATTAAATTGTGGAGTACCTACACTGCACTTTTCCCCTTGTTGTGAAAATTGTTTTTGATTCTGGTTTCATCCAGTACTGAGCAGAGCGTAAAGAGGATGAAAAGCAACACCCACCTAATTCCTTACATAAATACCACATCCAACCCGCCCTGCACCGGGAGGGTTCTGCCACAAGTCACGAGTTAAATTAGTTACATTTTCTGTATTCAAGGCGTGTGTGTTGGTTTTTTCGCTCCCGCCGCGCTGGGCAGCCGTGCGAGTGACGCGCCCTTCTACAAACCAAGCTTTTGGTCAAAATAAACACGCGATGCCGAAAAAGGTGCGCTTGCAATTAGGATTATTAGGTTTAGTTCGTAAGGAAGCTGTTTTAATACAATAAAAGTGACAAAAAAGGTCCTATTTTTGTTCCTTTTATACATGGTAAAAAAAATAGAGAAATTGGGTATGCTTGACCCTAAGAACCTGGGTTTATCGAAATCTACCAATTATGTAGTCGGGTATGTAGCTACTAACATGTATGTTCAACTCAAGATATTCTAAACAGGAGAATAATATTATTTAGAGATTTTGTCTAACTGGGCCAAAGAATAAAAGAAACATAAATTAGAAATATGCTTTATTTGTTTCGAAAATTTTAAAGCATAACTTACATAACATATGAATTCATTACATACAAGTAATTAATTAGTATGTACAAAATTATCTAAAGTACCGGTGACAAAAAAAATTAAAGATTTCAGTCTATGATAATAGTTAGTCAATGTAAAAGATACATGGACTATCCACAATTTGTTTCCTACACAATATAATCACAAGTAAAGCTATAATATTTAAGATATTTTAATGATATACATACTTTATTAAACGTATGTAAAAAAAACTAAAACAAATAGAACACCACATCAGAGATTTAAATTATTAAACCCCAAATTTAATTTTTATTTACACCACACATTCAACTAAATTTGATTAAATTTGATCTGCGTCTTAAAATATATCAACGGTGGATTTCTTATACAATGGTTAACAAAGTAATGTCACAATTTGACAGAAAACATTACAGGTTTAGCTTACAAGTCAAAAAGCGAGCCTTTCCTACATTAGGAAAGGCTCCCACTTAAGGTTCCCACTTAATTAGGTAATGACTCGATAGTAGCAGTACATAGTTAAATAAAAAAAAAACATAGGTTTACACCAATCTTTTCATTTTAAAGATACTCTTAACCGATAGAATTGTTAATTGAACTATGTACTGCTACTA
>DWOF01000224.1:0-11783 GCA_018250795.1 Clito sp. Burns02 | reverse complement strand
CCGTACTTAAACACTACAAGCAGATTCAAGTGCAAACATAATCGATAGACACGCAAATAGTGAAATGATATGATTCACCGAGTAACTTTTGAGACCTGACTACAAACATTGAAGCGTACAGCCCGCGGGCGCCGCCCCCGCCGCGCGCCCCGCACACGCCCGGGGCGGCGGCCGCCGTGGAACATGCTGTTCCTTCGTTCATTACATTGTGGAAATTAAAACAACATAATCTTGACACCGACGGTAATATTAAGAAGACATGACTTATGACACAGTGGGGCAAATCTCTACACGAATCAAATTTTTATACGAATAATATAAAATAAAGACTCGCATACATATATAATCGTTCCATACCGGTATGTTCAATTAAAACCCAACTCCACATGTCACCGGAGCCGGAGATTCTATACACGATAAAATAATCGTAATTTCAATTACATACTGACGACGGAGAAAAAGTCAGTTACTTTTAATTTGTAGGCTCGTACTGATCTCGTGCGGGTGCGGGTGCGGGCGGGGCGGCCCTAGGAGCAGCAGGCGCGCGCGGGCGGCGCGCGCGAGGGCCGGCGCTCGACGGCGATGCGCGCGTGGTCGGCGTCCGCCTCGCGCCCCGCCGTCTTGTCGAGGATGGCCTCGGCCAGCTCGGAGAAGGCGCGGTCGATGTTGATGTTGGACTTGGCGGACGTCTCCATGAACCGGATGCCGTGCTCGCGCGCGATCTGCAACCGCAGCGCGGGTGGTTTCAGACGAGATGCAGGAAATTTAATAAAAATAAACATTGTAATTCAAGTGCAAATAAATGAATTTGAATTTAATAATCCATGTCACCTAATTTATCCATTACTGGTTACATTTACGGTAACATTTTAACAGGAAGGAGGTAAAAGTGCGTGCATGATACGAGTAATTAAAGTGATGATCAACAGCACAATGCTCGCGCGGCGTGACTCACCGCCGGAATGGAACCGCGGACGCAACACTGTATTTTGCTAATTATAACTATTTTTTGTGTAATTACCGCGTTTGGCGTACAATACGAGCTGTTCGTGATACCTGTGCCACGTTGATCGATCGTTACGATAATATGACGAAATATTATGAAAAAATAATGTATATTAAAAAACCTCACAGATGTCTCACACGTAGAAACCTTTGGATTCAGAGAGCACATTGATTTACATAGATAAAGTGCTGTAAAATCATTTGTTTCAAATAACTAGAAGTGACTGTTATACTGTATTGGAAAGTTAGATAAGCATTATTATTGTGAGTTGCTTAAATTGTAGTAACTTTTGATAAGAAGTCGGTTAAACATGATGATGTACTTATATTAAATTAAACTTATATTTTAAGCATGTGAGGTGACAATAAGTTATCAAACATTGGTGTTTATCTCAATTCTAAATAAACGTTCATATGCTGTTGACCAGTATGTGTATAGTGCTGTAAGGACAGCGGAGCCGCACTCACCGCCTCCCCGCGCTCCTTGCTGACCACCCTCTTCTCCTCCATGTCACACTTGTTGCCCAGTATCATCTTCTCCACATCTTCATTTGCATGCTGGAACGTAAATGAGACCACATGTGTTCATTTTTCTGATATACTTTCAAATTAATGGATTAATAACATAAAGAAGAAAATCGAAGGGAGAGTATGAACAAAGGAATTTAGCATTGTATACTACAAATAAAAATGTCTTAATTACTACAACATAATTAGTAATTAAGAAACAACATAGGATACTTATACAGATACCTTCTTCTGGCAAGTAATAAACATTAAAATGATTTTATAAACTTTTTTCTTGTTCACTGCAATTATTAATATCTGGGAACTCACCTCATCTATATTTCTTAGCCATTTGACAATATCATCAAATGTTTTTTCATTAGTTATATCATATACAAGCATTATGCCCATGGCACCGCGGTAGTATGAGGTAGTGATGGTGTGGAAGCGCTCCTGGCCCGCTGTATCCCAAATCTGCAACTTTATTTTCTTTCCTCGAAGCTCCACTGTTTTAATCTTAAAATCGATTCCTAAAAAACAAAATATAAAATTATACATAATGTCGACGTATATTCATATCACTTGTTTGTTATCATCTAGTTATTAGGGGAGATATTGTTTTTATAATACTTGGAACGATGACAAGTTCACGAATTTTTAGCGTTTATGATTCACGTTCGGAGGTATCCCAAATAGCGTCTCCTAAGTTATGTACTATACACTCAAATCATTATTATTTAGTTTACATTTACCCTCACCGGTAGGTAACATTAAGTTATTAACAATGAAAACCGAACATAAGAAGTAAAAAGAGATTCATACCAATGGTTGAAATAAATGTGGTCGTGAAGTGGTTGTCTGAAAATCTAAATAATATGCATGTCTTCCCAACACCAGAATCACCAATAAGCAGCAGTTTGAACAATAAATCATAGGTTTTCTTGGCCATTTTAAAGCTCTTTAAATGCAAAAATGATCTACTCAATATCCAAAATCATACGATCACCAAAAAATGTGACAGTTCAGTAATCAGTCATCGGTATCGAAAATATTGCTAGATACAAAATCATTTTATTACGCACAAAGCTGCCAACGAAAACAATTAACTTTATTTTATAATCTGTTATGTAACTACAGAGGCTAGTTATTTTTATTATTTAAAAGTAATCATAAACTATCACCGCGTTAGGTTTAGGTTTCGGTCACAGATAACAGTATTGATATATAGGGTTGTGATTCGTCTAAGGTACGGCGCATCAGGCATTAGGCAACATTGAAGAACGTTGTGGTTTGTGGTTGTGGTGGCGTCTCTCTCTGCCTGCTCTATTTTCCTTATTTTGTTAAAGTTTATTGATTTCTTTTTGGTATAGCTGGTTGTGTGATGTGGTCCCTGTAATATTGATCTGTAGGATAGAACTGGAGAGATGGATGGGAACGTTCTGAAAAGTTAAAAGTGGAAATAGAAAGATGTGTTAGAAGCGTAGAGTTCTTAATATTTACTTGACATTCGGAAGTAGTTAAAACACAAACAAAATGCATCGCCGAGGCGGGAAACGAATTCGGATGGACGATCCTCCACCGGAATATGTAAATCCTATGACGCCAGCGACTCCCATGACAGATTACGGCGGTCAGTCAGTTCACGAACCAGAAACGCCCGGCTACTCCGGTTTCAATGTAGGCGCTGTGGCCAATTCGACAGTCACAGAGGTCCCAAGGGAAGATCCCGAGGAACATGCGGAGCCGCCAGATGCTGCCGAGGATGACTTGAGATCCCCGTCTCCCGCCCCGACTAAACGTATTACGCGCAGTAGGGGCCGCGGCGGCGATGGCGGCTACGTAGGTCGTCTGGCAGAGTCGCCGCCCCCGCCCCCGCTGCGGCGCCGCGGGCGCGGCGGCCGAGGCCGGGGTCGCGGCCGGGGCGCCGCACCCCCGCCCGCGTACTCGCCACCGCCAATCCTGCTCCCCGGGGACGATGAGAACAGTCTTTATAACATTTTGAGGTTCAATAAGACTGCTATAAACGTATGTATTGTATTCTAGTATGATGGCTCAGTTGAGTACATAACATACGAGTACATCACCAATTTACTTTATTTTGTGTTTTTGTAGCAAGTGGTAGACATGTGGATAGAAGAGTATAAAACCAACAGGGAGAGTGCACTGGTGCAGCTGATGCAATTCTTCATCAACTCCTCAGGGTGTCGTGGCAAGGTCACCCCGGACATGGCTCAAATGGATCACACACTCATCATTAAAAAAATGACTCAGGAATTTGATGAGGTATGTAGTTAATGGAATTCATTCTGGTCACTCAATAAATACTACTTTTCTGGCTGTGGAATAATATTTTAATACAAAATGATTATTGCATCCCAACAGGAGAGTGGTGAGTATCCTCTGATCATGACGGGGCAGACGTGGAAGAAGTTTCGCTCCAACTTCTGCGAGTTTATTCAAACATTGGTTAAGATGTGCCAGTATTCCATCATCTACGACCAGTACCTCATGGACAACATTATATCCTTGCTGACTGGGCTTTCTGACTCACAAGTCCGAGCATTCAGGCATACTGCTACTTTGGCTGGTGAGATAGTGTTCAGTTTATACATAATTTGAATTTCTTAATGGAATTATCGTTAACTATTTCTGTTTTCAACTTTAATGATGTAAAGGGTCTAAGTGCTATAAAATCTTTTACAACTTAATATTATTGGATGTTGGAAGCAGTATTTACATGATTATATTTGACCCCACAGTGATGAAACTGATGACTGCGCTGGTGGATGTGGCGTTGCTGACCAGCGTGAATTGCGATAACTGCTTGAGGCAGTACGAGGCGGAGCGGCTGAAGGCGCGGGACAAGCGCGCCAGCGAGCGCCTCGAGGTGCTGGTCGCCAAACGCCAGGAGCTCGAGGAGAACATGGAAGAGATCAAGAACATGCTATCTTACATGTTCAAGTCTGTCTTCGTGCATCGATACCGGTATGAGTGGACTAAACTTAACCATTCAACTTGATTGATTCTCTATACAATATCAAAACAGAATTAAGTATTTTATATATTTTGGATATAAAATGTATATTCCAGGGATACCTTGCCTGACATAAGAGCTATCACAATGGCAGAGATAGGCATTTGGATGGAGAAATTCCCTGCACACTTCCTGGACGACCTCTACCTTAAATACATAGGCTGGACACTGCACGACAAGGTGAGCCATCTGGCCAGAAGTAAATGGCAAATTTAATAAATTATGGTATTATAAAGTTCCCTTGTGTTTATATATGAATTGCTTCATGCTCAGGTGGGCGAAGTCCGTCTGCGCTGCCTTCAAGCCCTGCAGCCGCTGTACGAGTGTGAGGAGCTGAAGGGGAAGCTGGAGCTGTTCACGTCCAAGTTCAAGGACCGCATCGTGTCCATGGCCCTAGACAAGGAGACCGAGGTGGCTGTGCATGCTGTCAAGCTCGTTACTGCTATCCTTAAGTGAGTGTTCATTCAATATGCTTTTGGAGGTATAATTAAACATACAAAAATTAAGATAATAGAAGCATTTATGTGTGACTGTGTGTCAGGATGCACCCGGACGTGCTGACGGACAAGGACTGCGAGATGGTGTACGAGCTGGTGTACTCGTCGTGGCGCGCCGTGGCGGCGGCGGCCGGCGAGTTCCTCAACGTGCGCCTCTTCCGCGCCGAGACGCAGCCCGAGCCCGTGCGCTCGCGCCGCGGCAAGCTGCGCCCCAAGGGCTCCTCGCTCGTGCGCGACCTCGTGCAGTTCTTCATCGAGTCTGAGGTGCGGTGTCTCCACTAAACTCCATCGACCGGTGGACCCACTGAACTGTTGAGAGGAGGTTCAACAAACGTTTTCGTAATGTCAACAGTTGCACGAGCACGGCGCCTACCTAGTGGACTCTTTGATCGAGTCCAACCCTATGATGAAGGACTGGGAGTGCATGACGGACTTGCTGCTGGAGGAGGCGGGCCCCACTGAGGAGGCACTGGACAATAGACAGGTAACAAAGAGCTTTTGGATCGAATGTTTACATCAATAATAAATAAATGTCCCATTTTTCCATGTTGAATGTTTGGACGTGCAGGAGTCGTCGCTGATCGAGCTGATGGTGTGCTGCGTGCGGCAGGCCAGCACCGGGGAGCCGCCCGTCGGCCGCGGCGCCTCGCGCAAGCACCACCACATGCTCTCCAAGGAGCAGGCCAAGGTGACCTGCTTTACTTGCCTTGCTTTTATCTAAGGCCTTAAAATAGTAGTGTTGCACGCTACCTCAAATAGGACCTTGCTATAATGCATCGAGTAATATAAGTGTGTGATGTGTGGCGTGTGTGGCAGATGGTGAGCGACGACCGCACGAAGATGACGGCGCACTTCATGGTGACGCTGCCGGCGCTGCTGGACAAGTTCGGCGCCGACCCCGAGAAGCTCACCAACCTCATCTGCATCCCGCAGTACTTCGACCTCGACTTGTACACCACGCAGCGCCAGGAGGCCGTCAGTACCCGCGCACTACACCTGCTATGGGTATGCCTGCTATGTCGCCGGGTGAACCGTAGTAACTCCGCGTGTGTCGTGTGCAGAACCTGACGCTGCTGCTGAACAAGCTGCGCGACATAGTGTGCGTGCAGACGGAGGCGGAGGTGCTGGAGATGTGCGCGCGCACGCTGGACGCGCTGTGCGCGCAGCAGGGGCCTGTGTACACGCGCTGCAACGTGGCGCGCGCCACCGTCACCGACATGTGCGTCAACAGATACAAGGAGGCCATCGACGACTACCGCAGCCTCGTCGAGGGGGTACGTACACCGCCGCCCTGCCGCCCTACCGCCCTGCGCCCTGCCGCCCTGCGCGCCGCGCGCCGCTGTGTGCTACAATGTGTGCTCGTGTTCCAGGGCGAGACGCCGGACGCGGACGAGGTGTTCAACGTGACGAACTCGCTGCGCAAGATCTCCATCATGTACATGTGCCACAACATGAACGACACCAACATCTGGGACTCCATGTTCGAGGACCTGCCCAAGTGCCTCAAGCAGAACGAGACGCAGATGCCCACCTTGGTCGGTACACTTGCATTGTTTCATTGCTACGGGAGTTCCCGGCGAGGCGAGGCTGACGTGGCGTGTGTGCGCAGGCGCTGGTGTACGTGGTGCGCGCGCTGTTCTACTCGCTGCTGTGGTCGCTGCACGAGCTGGAGGAGCGCGGGCCGGGCGCGGAGGCCGTGGCGGCGCTGCGCGAGCGCCTGCACGCCTACTGCGCGCTCTGCCACCAGATCGTGGGCGACGGGAACGCGCCGCAGCTGCGCGAGGAGGTGGGCACGCGCTCTCCCGGCCCGGGCGCCGCGGGAGCGCGCCCACTGACAGCTCGGTGTGTCCGCAGGCGTACACGAGTATCTGCGACCTGCTGATATTCTTCGCGGAGCACCTGGCGACGCTGCACAACCCGGGCGAGCCGGCCGTGCGCTCGCTGGTCTACGAGCCCGACAACCAGCTCTGCGACCTGCTCAACGACTTCATCCAGGAGTTCGTCTTCGTGCACCAGAACTACGGTACACACACCTCACGCTACACACACCACACACGTTCTGGTATTAAGACAATACATTAAACCTAAACTAAACTCTACAAGTTCCCAGCTGATGGCCAGCTGTACACCTAAGCCTTCCTTTCACACTATCTCACGACTTGAACTGTTTCATTTTTTTGTAATAGACTCGAAGAAAATTCGTTGAAAAAAGTCGCTGTTAAATAATTTATAATTGTACTCTAAGCAGTCTACTGGCTGTTTTAATTGTAATAATATATTCAAATAATTTCAATATACATATACGAAATGATTTTTCAAAATTTTAAAGAAGGTTTAGCCGTACAGTGATTGTCATTGCTTTAACACTACATAGACTCTATAAAATGAGTACATGAGTACATACTTCATAAAACTCAAAATAAAATTGCCCTATTAACAAGACTCCAAGTCAGCCATACACCTCAATTATATTGCGGCGTATTGCTTATTTTTTGTTTCATTATTTCACAGGTACAATGTTACGATACTGTTCGATCAACATCATAATTTGTTTACGTTTAGTTTAAAGTGTTTTTTTAATGTGTATATTAGGTGTATAAGCTAGCATCGCGGACGGTCAGTGTACTTGTAAATGTCTGTACAGAGTACTGGAAAATAAATGTTGGTCGTGTTTGGGTTGCGGGATGGTTTTCAAAATTGGGATAGATGTTTGTTTCGTATGTAGCGGGGGATGGTGCACACCCGGGTCGCGTTGCGTGTCGTAGTCAGTCGGGGGCGGGGCGGCCGCCCGGGGCGCGCCGGGCGGCCGCCCCGCGCCCGCCGTCCTCGCGTAGAGAGGGGACGATGAGGAAAAATATGCATTATTCGGGACTGGTCGCACCGGTCTCGCGTGTCGCGTGTCGCGCGTCGTAACGCGGTGTGTTTGGTTGCATGTGCCGGTCGCGGCGGCTGCGCTCCCGACGCCGGTAAGCCCCTGCTCTCGCTCGCACTAGTCTCGCCGGCGTATTTTACCTTAGTAATGGCGCGGCGCCGCGGCCGGCCGCGGGGCGAGCGCCCGAGGGTGCGCCAATAATGCATATTTTTGTCTCGCCGCCGCGTCCCGAGCACTCGACGTGTCACCTCACCTAACATTACTAAGGGAAAATTGTCGCGCCCGCTTCTCCGATCCGAAACCGACGGCGACCGACGGCGGCCGACCGCGACCGGCGCCCCGGCGCGCGCGCGCCTCGCGTCCGAGGCTCGCCTCCCCGACCCCTCCGTCGTCGCTGGCGGTCTCGGATCGCATTTATTTTATTAACACACTTGAGGAGTTTTGTGATTTTGGAGCATGTGTTGTGCATTTCTGTTATTTTTTGCGTTTCATAACACATCCGATAGTCTGCCTCGGCCCGCGGCGGCGGCGCGCGTCGAGCCCTGTCCGCTACTAATCCGCGTCACGACGAGGAACATCGATCGATCGATCGCGCTTCTTTTTGTGATCAGTAGTTTTTTTGTTGGGAGTGATGCATGAATCATATTTAATTAGCAGTATGCCTAACACACGCGGGGACTATTCACTACTGTGGGATTGCACTCATCGGCCTCGACTTCAATTGTATATGCGAATGGGTTGCGGTGAATGCCTGCCGGCCGACGCCGCAGTCTCGTGACGACCCGCCCGCGCGAGTCACCGTCGCGATGTGTTCCCCGGTCGGCTCGACCTCTCCAACCTCGCGCTCATCGCCCTCGTCTGAGCATTAGTAATCTCTGTCTTCAAATGACATATGTAGTTAGAAGCGAGTCAAAGTAGAGGGACGATGTACATATCTTGCATGCATACCAACGGCGGTGCTCGCCGGCGAGTGGTCACGCAGACGGGGCGGGGGCGGGGGGCGCGGGCTGACGCGCGGCGTGTTGCAGACGGTCAAGACGAGAGACGCATCGAAGAGCTGCACAAGCGGCGCAACTTCCTCGCCGCCTACTGCAAGCTGATCGTGTTCAACGTGACGCCCATCCGCCGCGCCGCCGACGTGTTCAAGCACTACATCCGGGTACGTACGCCGCACGCGCGGCGCCGCGTTGGGCTCTATGATCTATGAGCATGAACAAGAGTGTCGCTAACGTGTCGCCCGTGCGCCCCGCAGTGCTACAACGACTACGGCGACATCATAAAGGCGACGCTGAGCAAGGCGCGCGAGATCAACAAGCTGAACTGCGCGCTCACCATGGAGCTGGCGATGCAGGCGCTGTTCAACGAGCTGCTGGCGCGCCACCCCGGCGCGCTGCACCGCCAGCTGCCCGACTTCCTCGAGCTCAAGGTCGGCACGCGCTCCAACACTGCCTCGCCAGTACGTGTATGTATACGCTTGTCGATACGTGTGTGTACGGTGTACCTGTGTGCGCAGGAGCTGGCGAAGCGGTTTTCGGTGATGTTCGGGCTGGACGCGGTGAAGAACCGCGAGGCGCTGACGGCGCTGCACCGCGCGGGCGTGGCCTTCGCCGCGCTGGAGTACAGCGCCGCGCTCGCCGCCGCGCCGCCGCCGCGCCTGCTGTTCCTGGAGCCGCTGGCCGAGTTCTCCAACAAGCTGCTGCGCCAGGACAAGCGACACGTCCTCAAGGTACGGCCCGGCGCCGCGCACCGCGCACCGCTCTCCACATTCAAACGTTCCTTTTTACGTGACATACATGCGTGTGTTGTCGGCAGTTCCTGGAGTCCAAGTTCAGTCCGTCGCTGCAGTGGGGCGAGGAGTGGGCGCCGCTGACGGCGTACCGCGCCTCGCTGCTGACGGACGCGCCCGACGAGCGCCCGCCGCCCGCGCGCCGCTACGCGCGCCGCAACCGTACGTACACACACCACTACCGTTGCAACTCGTGTTAATATTGTATTATATAGTAGTGTATCGATCGCAAAGTGCAAGGCGACAAGTAACGCACGTAATGCTCAAAGAGTGTGTCGCGCCGGCAGGGCACAACGAGGAGGAGGACGGGGACGATAACGCCGACTCGGACCAGGACGCCGCCGCATGAGCGCGCCGCCTCGCACCGCCTCGCGTACGGTACGGCGTTTTGTAACAACATGTTACAGTGTATACGTGTAACGCGAATTAAATAAGTACATAAACAGGCGGTAAGCAGGAAATAAACGTTCGCGTGGTTCGCCGCCTGATGTCGCCGAATGGTCGAAACCTGTTTACCAATTTTCTTATAAAGAAACAAGCTTGTTAATACAATAAGTTGTTAATTTGTTACTCTGCTGTATTTGCATTATTGAGAATATATTTTTTTATAATAAACAATATTTATTATAACGCACAATTTTATTTATAACTACATCTCCCCTATTTCAACACACTGATAATTTTTATTCAATAAAAATAAAAAATTTGTAACAATATGATATCAAGATTTAGACATAGGGGATGTGGTCGGGTGGTGCGGGAGACTCGGTGCGGGGGCGGCGCTCAGCGCGGGGCGAGGTAGCAGGCGCAGGCGACGGGCACGGCGCGGTGCACGGTCTGCCGCGCGCGGCGGTCGAACACGGCCACCTGCTCGGTGACCTGCACGCAGCGCTGCGGCGCGGCGCAGCACAGGCGGGGCTCCACGCCGAGCTGCCGGCACGCGCGCTCCGGCTCCGCCGCGCACCGCACCGTCTGGATGTTCCTGGGGATGCGCTCGGGGTCCGTGTCGAGCTTCACCTCGTAGGCGCAGGTGGTCCGGTTGGCCACCGCCCTGTGGTCCAGCGCGCGGGCCGCACGCAGCGCCGCCAGCGCCGCCAGCGCCGCCAGCAGGCGTGTCGGCTCGCACATCGCTCGCGACCAGGTCTCGGTGCAGGTGTCCGAGACGGACGTGCTTCGGATTAAACTGAACGACGATGGAGCGAATTGGAGGAAAAAATCCAATTAATATTCAATTTTATTTTCATTTTCATGCTTCGATATGGTTTAATAAAGTTTGTTACGTCATTGTTGCTGAACTGCAATAAAGCGAGCGTTATGTATCTTGTGTCGCGTTTAAATTTAAAGCAATACCCCAATTCTTCTTCTTAAACCACAAAGTTCTTAGAATACATTAGTTACACGCTGCAGTACGTACTCGTATTGTTGCACGCGTTGCCGATATAATCAATTTTATTAATGTTCAAACATGCTAGATACTACCAACCTATAAACAGAGGTCACATCTCTAGAAAAATATAGCTATGTATTTATTTTAACAAAACTATATACATATAGGTACATAGCTATGACGAATTCTTTAACGATAATAATCTGACCGAAGAAAATGGACCATAGAAATACATGTACAATTTGATGGAGTGCGTTTCTTATTATTATTTAGTTACTAGCTGACCCGGCAAATTCGTACGGCCTCAGAAAGTTATTTACTCACTTTTTAAACCTACCCTGGACTTCCACAAACAATTCAAAAGCAAAATTAGCCAAATCGATCCAGTCGTTCTTGAGTTTTAGTGAGACTAGCAGAATTCATTTTTAAATATATAGATATCACGAATTTGCTAAGACAGAGCTTTATTGCATTATTCTATTTTTTTACTATCTTGCTTTAAAAGAAAAATATAAATTTGTAAGAACGTATTTAAGAAAAAGTGGTTCTTATATTATTCTCTACTCGACCAGAGATGGCGCTATGTCACGCGTACAATGCATGAAACGCTATATGTACTGTAAGAGGAATCTACCAAATTAAAGTCAAATGACTACGGAAGTGACGTCATCTAATTTGGATGGCGCGCGATGCCG
>DWOF01000223.1:0-11813 GCA_018250795.1 Clito sp. Burns02 | reverse complement strand
AGAAAGCTTATGTTGGCTAAATTGCATTGTAGTGGATGTACGTTTCACTTGCATTGTAGTGTTGCCAGCTTATAGTGTAGTGCTCACTTGGAGTGATTGATATGATGTTAGTCCAAACAGTTGTTTACAAAAGGTTACATTTATAGATATGGCACGAATTTTCTTGTCGTATGTATCTTCTGTTTTAGAATATTCAGTATTATATTCTAGAGGAAATAAAATGCTTGGCAAAACGTTATCACCATCTCGTTGTCTTTGGCTTTGCGAAATATCACGGTGTTACAATACTTTACTTCCTGCGAAGCGTTACTTGTCTATAGATATTTATCTGTGATATGTAGGGTTGTCACTTACTGTGTAATCGTTGATTTACTTTAAATTTTTTTGATATCAGAATGTCCTTCAATGTACACCCTGAGTAGATATGTATACCTTGAATTGTGCAGCCAAACGCGGTACCCAAGTAATTTCCTATAATATAAGTAAATAAAATATTTTTACAATTTGCAGCCATCTCATGGTCGTTCCTAAGAGTTTTTAATTTTGAGAATAATATAATAATAAATCTAATAAATTTTCAATAACGAGACGTCCGCTACGTTGGTCGACATTTAAATAAGAAACCACTATACACTCATAGAGAGAAATCCGAAAATGGATACTGATTAAATATAATTATATTAATGTCCTAACATCTACGTAGTTTATACAAGAAATGATTACTTGCTTCATGATTTGTAATCATGCACACGTATACGATCGTCGAACAGATTGCTGCGTTTCGAAGACCCATGCATGGAGGTCGGGCGCCGCCCCCGCGCGCGACCCTGTATGGGGGGCGGCCCGCGCCGGACCCCGTCCATCCTAACCGTCGCCAGCTCTCCTCTCCCTCAGTTCGGAAACTCTCTCTACCGACCCAATAATGGCATGAAGACGAACGAAGGCACGGCTACTTATACATTGATCATAATCATTATTTTATTTTATTTATCATTATTATTTATTTATTGAAGCCAAAACGCACATAGAATAAATACACTTATTCCTCGATTAGACGTTATTTTTTGTACTTTCAAAATCAGATTCTAAGAAGTCTTTAATTTTTACTCAACATCAACATTTTTTTTTTAATTTTTAATTCTAATTTTTTGTAATTAATCCCTAAATAATCTGTATCTTTAAAAATTTAGATTTGGCGATCCGAAAAAAGTTTCTTTAAAAAATATTTTCTTCAATCTTTTAATTTACTGTTAAAATTTGTACGTTCAATTTTGTACAGTTACCGATTCTAATTTGACACTAGACATTTATCGAAAAGTGATTTTAAAAAATGTATTTCTCTTTAGAATACAGTTGGCATAATTTGGCAGTACTAGAAATATGAATACTTTAGTATTGCTCTGAATTACATTGTCAATTTGAACACTGGTTGAACATCCCTCTAGACACTCGGAAACGCGCCACTTCGCCCCGCGGGGCGGAGTCCGATCGTCGAAGCGTACACTAGACGACTCCTACAGTCGCGTGCGACAATACTGTTCACGTAATTTTAAAAACTAACGTCAATATTTTACTACCATTATAATACACATTTTACCATACATGCGGCGGAGTCCCGCATCGTTTTGGCATCGTCCGTATATTGCACATGATTATATGCTATCCCTATCGCGTCCGAGTCCGTTAGCCGCGTCCCGGGGGCGGCCGCCGGGGCGGCGGGCGCGCCCGGGACGGAGAGCGTCGCTTCGCCACCGGTTCAAGCCGTGGGCTGAGGTCATTGGAGGCCGGGCGGCAGCTGCGGGCCGTGGTCGCCGGCGCCCAGGTCGAACAGGTGGTGCGGCGCGGGCGCCAGCGCGCTGTGCAGCGCCGACGTCTTCAGCAGCCGCTTGAGCATGCCGCTGGAGCCGCGGTGCTGCAGGCTCTTGTGCGTCGTCAGCGAGTTCTTGGTGCGGTACCTCCGGTGGCAGAACTCGCACACGTACAGCGTGTCCGACTGCTCGTGCTTGTCTTGGAAGTGTCGTTTCAAGGAATAGTAACAAGAGAATGTCCTGCGGCAGTAGGGACACTCCTGGGGCTCGTTGATGCCGCCGGCGGTGGGCGGGGGCATGCGGAGGGGCGGTACGGCTGCAAATTGAAAACACACTGTATTCCTCGTGGCGGCGCCGGCGCAAGCGTCGTTAGCGGGCGGCGATCAAGACACTAAGCGACAGGTTCAGATGCATCTCCGTAGGTTACGATTAATATCTATCAGCCTTTTATAATACGTACAATGTATGAGGTTAATAATAATATTAGGTATAACATACTAATAATATGCACTGTACACATTGACTAACTACACAGTAATCACGAGTTCTCATATATTCAAAATTTAGGAAATTCTTTCAACCACAATGACACAGAAACACGTGATAACAAAAATGATAGAAGCATGCTCCAAGCAACACAACAACGTCAAAACTGCGAAACCCGATGGGAGGGGGCCTTCGGCTTAGGGTTCAAATAGAAAATTAAAAAGAACCAAACTTAAATTTAGAAAAAAAATAATAAAAAAATGAACAGAAACGAACTAAAAGGGGACCCTTAACATACCTAACTGTTCTATCGTGTATCGTAATGATCTCAGCGGTCATGTGTCCTACGTGTTGTCTATAAGGGTGCTAACCTGGGTGAGCGGCGTTACGACCGGCTGCCGAGCGGGGGTGGGCCTGGTTCTCTTTGCAAGACGAGTTCTGCCGCACGCCGCGCCAACTCCGCCCGAGCAGTCACTAAAAAAACCGGATTTGGTCCGTCTCCCCAGGCCTGGACTTGTGGTAGGTGTATATATGGGTCATCAGGGAGTTTCGCGAGCAGTACACCCGCTCGCATATGGTGCACCTGTACTCCTCCTGCCTCTCGGCGTGCTTGTCGGCAATATGCCGTTTCAGCGAGGCCTTTGAGCACAACACTTTGGCGCACTGTATGCAGGAGAATAACTTTTTACCTGCAAACAAATCGAAAACAAAACAAATGTGGGGGTGGGCCCCGTACGCGATAAAACAAAATAATACGAAATCACCTAGCTGATATCTTTTCTAAGTTGCATAGTAACGTAATTGTCTTTCAAATGATAACTTGATAAAGGAAATGAAAAAAAGTGATTGAAAATATTAATAAAATAAATAGTAAAATTAAAGAAAATAAATATAAATGATGGCGAAGCTACGGTGGCCGATGAGGTGTTAGAACGAACATGCAGACTTGCGGGAAAAGATACTAGCCGGAAACAACATGAGAAGCGCAGGGGGACCAGCACAAACTGACATCTAGCAACAAGCGGGGGACGCGGGAGCGGGGGCCAGCGCTGGCGGGACATGAATAAAACTAACGACTTTTGTATATTTGTTTTTATTAAAAACGCCATTATCATCAATATTAGGATTTATGAAGTTCAGTTTAACGATTACAATTACACTTTATGAGTAGTTACGTCAAGTTTCTCTAGTTAAAGTAAGGAAGGAAAAGAACTATTTATACATATATGTGATGCAAATCAGTTTGATATCTACTGTTATACGGATACGTGCAGCCCATTTAATCATAAAACTACCTCGAAATGTAATAATTAGTACATAGGAAGTATTCATCATATAGCCAATCTTGTAAATAATCTCTTATTACGAAGAGCGTTTTAATGGAAGACAAAACCATAAAAATAATATTTTTGGCACATTTTTTGTCACATTTTAAATATCTAATGGACTGCATTACACGAGTGCCAATCATCAACAAAAACATCTAGATTCAAGGATAGAACAATAATTTAAGAAGAAAAAAAATAAAATTTCAATACAACAACCAATAAATTAATTTAGATTCCTTATAAAATAAGTAAAAATGCCAACAAGAAGTATAAGAACATTAAGAACACATCGTAATAAAAAGTCGTCACGACTGCGCGTGCGCCGCTCGCACCAAACACGTTAGAAGGATAAAAACTTAAACAGGTCACAGAAACAGTCTTAAACTTGCTAAGATCCTAACTAATGCAGTTGACAGGGATGTGTTCTGCTCCTTAGAACACGGTGTAGTTATCGCCCATTTAACCCACAATAGATTTCTTTTGAGATCCCCAAAACTTAGCAACTACCAAATTATAATTCCAAATAAAGATCCTCGAATCACAAAACAATTTTCTTTTATAATACCGAAACGACTCACGCTTCTGACTTGTCAATTTTCGTATAAAATTATCAGTAATTTAGTAAATAATTGTACAATTTTAATCTAGAAAATACGCCTAATAGTGTACAATTGAAACGCGTACTTAGTCTAATCAGTCTATAGCGCTTATTAGATTTTGGCAAAAAATTTTTCGAACCAGGATTTTTATTAAATAAAAGTCACAAGATCTTTCGCCTACGACTACGATCCACCAAATAATGTCCGAACTGCCTCTCAGCAGCACATCCCTGTAATAGTAAATTAAACATATACATGCTATTACCGCTACGAATTCAGATAAATCTTACATCTAAATAGTCAACTAACTTAATTCCCAAACCCAAATTAACAATAAAACTATCACTAAATCCCTAGACAAAAAACAACAATCCTCTACGTCTTACGTTCAACTTTGCAATTTGTTGCAAATAAAAACTTAACATTTTTTTCATCCTCTCACTCGGAATGTTGCGAAATGTTTCAAAATTTTGATTTCACTTTCGAATTCCTAAACATTATTTTCACCTTCTAGCACGAACATCGTTCCAATTTAGCACCAAATCTCTAGTCTTCCAATTAGTTCCAAATTATCGTAATAAAGCTTACAATTATAATTAAACAAATAGTAATGGCTAAGCGTTATGCATCTAGTAATAACAACATAATCTTATAACGAGTAGCATTAAATTTACTTTAGGAAGCCTCTCATACTTGTTATTTAAAGTATAATATAGCGTCGATTACCTTCTAGGTAAATAGTAAGTGTTCCAAACACTACTCCTAACGTTTTAGAAGTTACGCAAAATATGTCTTTTCCCGAATAAAAAACAATTATGTAAAGCAGGCACTAATAATTACTT
The DNA here is from genome assembly GCA_018250795.1 of Clito sp. Burns02. Lineage (NCBI taxonomy): Eukaryota > Metazoa > Arthropoda > Insecta > Lepidoptera > Hesperiidae > Clito > Clito sp. Burns02. The sequence continues at coordinate 6,750 of DWOF01000223.1, read as the reverse complement.
AGTGTGTATATCGTTACAATAAATTATGTGTTTACATTTACACTTAGATAAGAATTTCTTACATCTACAGAAAAGTAATATAACAATATTGAATTCGACGACGTCCGTCGACTGGAAAATAGTGATGTATCATTGAACTAGAATTGTCATAGATTAAAGATGCGATAAACGAACCCGAAAAGTCTAGATTCAGAGCGACACATGGAGTAGAAATGTTTAGTATTACTGTACTGTTACACATCTACGCTACGAGACAAGGTACTATTTCCACATATACATAGTTAAGTAAATATTCATAGACACATATAGGTACGCAACTGATGTATCAGGTGAATACACAATATTACATTGATTACATTAAGAGTATTATTGTAAAGCAAACGAGGGATGGAGGATGAGATGCTGAATCTAGACTACGCGTAAAATATCATTACCGATTTCTGCCTACATGAAAATAATCTATCATAGTTGTTACGACTACGTATGGCAAGCAAAAAGTTGCATTTGAAATAGTTGCGATTAAAAAATTCACTGTTCAAATTTAGGAACATTTAACACTGAGAATTATTAAGATTTAATAGTATATTACCTATTAAGTATTTTAATATTAATATTACTTATGTGTTGTGTAATTACAGTTTAGTAAATAAAAGGCAACAAAATTGTAATTCAATGTACATAAAGTAAATTAACAATATAAAGATTAAAGAAAACCGTGTCGAACGACATACGCGATTCGACGAAAAATATATTAATAATAAAAAAAAAATAGAAACGAACACAAGACAGTGATAAAACTTACGTTTTGATACTAACTAAAAATCTGATTAAACTAAAATAATAATAAAATTAAATAGCCATATTGATTCGCTTAAAATGGCACCTTGCGATTCACTAACAAATGCATTTTGTGCATCGATAACTTTAAATTAACGTGTCATAATAACGGAAGTGAAAAAAAAATAAGATACGAAACGAAAATGTCGACTAGATAAGGTACAATGTCGACATGAAAATAAGCAAGAGCTATATGGTAGGTAGGTTTGGTATAGTACTGTATTGTTTGTCGTATTGGTATTGTTGTGGTGAGTGGTACTGAACTGTTGTCTGGAGTGGTGGTTGGTTGTTTCCTGGAGTATTGCTGGCTGTGTGGTGACAGTGCGTCTGCGGGTGGTATCTTTGTAACTGAAATCCGTTTTTCTGTTTCTATTGGTGCTATATAGTTTCTGAACGATTCAGTCTTACAGTGAATGAACAAAAACACCTAAATAAAATAATAAATTTGAAAAGCCTCATAAGCCAATTATATATCATATAAATTTCATTTATTTTTAAATAGATTTTTAGTAATCTCGTATAAATATCTAAGTGTGAGATCATGAAGGTAAAAATACAGAATAAATAAAATTGCAAAACGCCGAAAATGAACACAACATTGAAAACAATATGCCTCTTTTGTTACTTATAACGAACACTGTTCCTTTTTTTATAAATTTAAGCCTAATATATAAATTTACAGCACCAAGATTTTTCTCTTTTCTCAAAATATTAATTTCTCTTCGCCTTATTGTCACACATTTAACATAGTGTAAAAATTCAGGAATCGTCATTAACCGCAGTATTGCACTAACGGGCGTTTCGGTGGCTCGAATGAACATTGGACCAAGATCGCCCTCCCTTCCATTGGAATGTCGAGTTGCCACATCGTGGTCAGCTTCAGATCAGATCGGAACTAGCGCGATCACCCCTCGCACGAACATTCACTTTACAAGTTAAAAGTCTAAAAGTGTCAAAAAAATAATGTAAATAAGTCTCACAAAATAACTATGAAATCTCGGTTCGGAGACCAAAATATAAATCATCTACTATACGATAGAACATAATATTTATAGAGAACGATAGTTAGGGTAAGGTAAGGTAGGGTAGTGGCGGGGTATAATTCAAACATTGAACTGATCTTTGAACTTGTAGAAGTCGATGTTGTGGTGCGGCGGGTTGTGGTGCGCGAGCTTGGCGTCGGCGCCGGTGGTGAGGTTCTGCGGCTGCGTCTGCTGCGGCAGGCCGCGCTGGCGCCGGTGGTAGATGCTCTTATGGTTGTTGAGCGAGTTGAGCGTGCGGAACACCTTGTGGCAGAGGCTGCAGCGCGCCGAGTGCAGCGGCTGCAGGTGCTGCTGCTCCGTATGCCGCTTGAGCGTGAGCCGCGTGGAGAGCAGCTTGCCGCAGACCTCGCATCGGTGACCCGCCCCCAAGGGGCCCACTGCGCCACACATAACAACCAACATTAGCGCATTAGTCAACGGAGACGCCCCTAACCCCCAGGGAAAAGGGCACACCAACACCACAGCGACCGCTCGCATCCAACAGGTCCCATATTGAAGGAACCAATTGGCACAATTCAGTGCCGCTAAGTTAAACTCGGGTGGCAATTTTGAACCTGGGTTGTAGAGGCAATTTAACGTGAAACAATTTAAAATTAATTAATTTGACTAATGCGCTTCTTTGAAAAGAGAACGTTGGTGGTTATGCGTGTACCGATCATACATGTTCCAATTGGTTCCAGAAAGGCGAGATCTGTGCAAGCGATGCGCCGTCGGTACCGAGCCGAGCGAATTGCGTACGGACGGCCCTCGCTTGCCAAGCATACAGTTTAGTAACGATACATTATACATACATAATATAATAGAGTCTGGCGATGCGCATGCAAAGTACACGTAAAACTATGCTATGTACAAATGTTAGGAACATATCGCGTTACAATTTTTAAACTTAACAAAGGTCTACGGGCAAGACTATGGCGTTTTAGGTGGTTAGGATGGCAGCTTTGATTCTTCGAATGGCAACGTGTATGGCAAGTGTCGCGCCGGGCGTCAATTGACGGGGTAGAAGGGGCCCTGGCCGGCGGAGGGCGGTTGCTGCTTGCGGTGGTAGATGGACTTGTGGTTTCGGAGGCTATTCAGGCTGGAGTATACCCGGCGGCAAATGTTACAGACCGGCTCCCTGGAGGGCCGCATGTGTACGTTTTGGATATGCCGTTTGAGGCGGGTCAGGGACGACAAGCTCTTGTTACACGGCTCGCATCGGTAATCTTCCTGGGGGGTGCGGGCGCCACCTGGTCACAACACAAGCAGTTAGCCCCGACGAAGCTTCCGAACGCACTTTTAATGCACTCACTATCGTAGCCTCTCTGTACCTCCAAGCACCGCCACCCCCCTGTACTGTTTGATGATAGCCATCCGACGCGCCGGATATAAGCGGTATTAGTAACGCAATGCTGACTTTACTTCCTACTCGACCTACGGCTTAGTTAAGCTCAGCGATGAGGTGATGGGTGTACCGGCGGTTTCATAACATTCCCGAGACGCGGTCGGCGAGTGCGCTCTCAAATTTCTCGAACAAAAGTGTTAGTATTCTTCAATGAAATCGCTCTTTTTTAAATAAACTGACACCACTTAACCATTACTAAAATTCCATTGTCCGGTCGTGTACGTCCCCAGCGTTATTTCTCAAGACAATGATTAAGGGTAATGCGATACTGTTTTTAGAAACATGAATGATTCATGGGATCCGACGTTTCGACAAAAGTAAATAACACTCGGCTTGGAATTTGTTCTAAATTGAAACCGTTTCGCGGAAATATTTTTTCAAATGCGGGTTTTGTAAATTTTGACAATCTTGTTCGTTTCTTTTACAGCCAATTAAACAACGCAATGTTTAATGCATGATATGGACAGTAACTTTATGGTTTGGAATAAATCAAAATAAAGAAAGTATAAAAATAAAAATGAAAATAAAATTGCGAAGATAAGAGAATAAAACTGAAAGAGGAGACACGGGACGAGGGAGTTTCCTAGCGTATTGTTCAAGGCACATCTAGAAACAAGCTAGCATATTGCAATATCTTGGTCGTTTAGAGTACATCAAACTAGAGTTACAATACATCAAACATGCACGCCACGTTGCGTTTTGGTTCAATGATCAATCAGAATCTCGGACAGAGCGGTCTAACGTTTGAAATCGACACACGATTGTACCCACGCGCGGCCATCGAACCAGAACACAAAAAGCTAACATTAATATATTTAATACAGAACACAGAGCACAAATGAAGACATATACAGAGGTTAGGAGGAGATATCATAATTAGAATACATATATTATAGAATATTATATGTCACGTGATAATTGCCTCATACATTTTGTAAAAATATAAAACCTAATAATGATATATAAACCTAATAATGACAGAGCAGAGAGGAAGCGGTGATGGTGGCATACGACAGACAGTGCATTAAAAATATCGTTTGTTTCAATATATGTAGGTAATGCATAAAATAAACTTGTTGCTAGACAAGCCGGAACTAACCTTGAGAGGTGCTCGCCAAGCCATCGGGAGCCAGCGGGCTGGGCAGACCTGGAAACAGCACAACGGCTCTTAAGCGGTCAATGCACCCAATGTTCCAGCATCTATTTAGCTTTTCTGCTTGTGTGCTTTCCGAAATGCTAACCTATCACTGCTATAATAGTACTTTTAGTGTCTTTACAAATATTTTAATTGTTTTAAGACACTTGATTCAAAAAAATCTGCCATTTGAAATAAACAGTCGTCCTGATTCCCCTGTGGATTCCTAGCATAGCATCACTTCAAACAAATTAAAAACACAAATACAACAAAGATATTTATATTTACCGGCCAGAGTAACGGGATCAGTGAGAGCCGGTATGTTGAAGTTGTAGTGGGTGTTAGAGGGCGCAAAGAGCTTGGCGTCGGGCGGCGGGATGAACGGCGACGGAGGCAGCTGCGGCGGCGGCGTGCGGTCGTCGGCCTCGGCGGAGCTGCCGCGAGACGGCGGCCCGCCTCCCTGCGACACCAACAATTAGGCATTAAAGTCTATACACACTAATCACTTCTACACGATGACTTCTTTGACGGAGTTTTAATGACGAAGAATTTACTTATATGTAGTAATTTAAGTTATAAGTAGTCACTTGTATTTATAGTAAAATGAAGTAGGTAATTGGATCTTTATAAAATTCCCTGACGGCATAAGTAAGAAAGGTAAAGACAAGTTCGGAAAGTTTCTTGTAAATAAGAGTCATCCCCGATCGTGATAAATGAATTAAAAACAAACTCGGGCCCGTCAACTATGGAAGTTAGTATTCCAATCTAACTTTGTAATAACGAGATTTCTATTTTTATAAGAATGTTTTGATAAGAGCGCTTACCGAGGTCCGCGGATACGAAAACCAATTAAATATATTGCGGCCGAAATTTTATTGTACCGTAACACTTAACGTTATTTTGTTGAGCAAATAAAACAGACTCAGCATTAGTTTCTTTCACTGTTTCTCGGAGAACATTTTCTTCGTTACTCCCAATGTTTTAATTAAATCTAAGTGATTATCTATTTTAAGAGTAAGAAAAAACGTGGGTCGACGTGAAATTTAAAACAAGAGACCATTGCGTACCATTTTACAACTATGTAGGTGCTATTTAATATCCGATTGCGTATGTGAGTTATCTGAAATTTTGTTTACGCGTTTAGTTTGGATTACAATGCATGATTAGTGTTACTAATTGTATGACGGACGGCCCAAGATGGCTTTAAAATATTAATCGAAATGATCTTCAATTCAGTTCTAAGTACGTACTGATATAAACAATAACTCTAACTGTGCCTCAATTTGATCTCTATCGATGATCGTCATAGAACTCGATACCGTCTCGATGCATAACAACCGTAGGCGGTGATTACGTGACACACGACGCGAGAGGTTCCGGGTACGAATTCTAGTGTGATAGACGAGTGTAATGCTCGGTGGATCTCAGCCAAGGCAACGTCTTTATCACTCGGACACCGAATCGTATTACTAGTTCCGCTAACAGCCTTTAACTTAGATAAGGCTTCGAGTTAATACTTAGATCCCGTCTAGATTGTTCAGCAATTTATTTACATTTGTATTATCAGGTGTTAAGTAATTAAATGCAGCTTATGGATATCCAGCTTCAAACAGGAACGAGTATACAACTCATTTGATGATAAGTGGTCATTGCTGCCCACTGTAGTGTCGAGTTGTTTTTATAATAAGACTAGCAAACGCCCGGGACTTCGTCCGCGTGGAAGTATAGCCTAAAGCCTTCCTCGATAAATGATATATTCAACACAAAAATAATTTTTCAATTCGAACCAGTAGTTCCTGAGATTAGCGCGTTCAAGCAAACTCTTCAGCTTTATAATATTAGTATAGATTTTACCAACTCACAAGTGGTCTGTGGTGTGGATGCGGCGGCGTGTCATCAGTGCTCCGGTCGATGTCCTGGTTGGAAGTGCACATCATGTCCAGCGGCTCGTTCTTGACCTCCTCCATGAGGCGGGGAGACGGCGAGGAGCTGCTGTTGGAGATGCCGTTGCCGTTCCCTTGCTCGGCGTGGGGGCGCGAGTTGTTCAGCGTGTGGTTCTTGGTGGAGAAGTCGTGGATCTGGGGCTGGTCGTTGTTGTTGTCGTGGCGGGTGCGCTTGATGACGTCGGGGGAGTTGTCAGCGGAGCGGCTCATGCGGCGCGTGGGCAGCGGGATGCGGCGCATGATGGGGTTCTGCGGGTGGTTGAGCAGCGCCTCCTCCAGCTTCTCGTTGTAGCTCGGCGTGTGCGGCGTGTGCGGCGTGTGCACCGGGTGCGGCGGCGTGTGCGGCGACGAGGGCACCGCCGCGGCGGCGCGCGCGCTGCTCTGCACCAGTGGCTGTTGGGAGGACTT
>DWOF01000222.1:0-11824 GCA_018250795.1 Clito sp. Burns02 | reverse complement strand
GACTTTTGAGACAATATTTAGGGTAACAAAACAAAGGTTTTTACCAATTTCCAGCTTATTATCTTTCATTCCGAGGTTGACCCCTTTTTTTACCTAATTTCACTGGGCTAAATGTAAATTTACAATGTATCGTAGGTATAGTAGGTACCATTCATATGTTCAGGCTACATTAGTAATATTAGGTAATCGTTTTTTTTTGTAATATTACTGATGTTATTAATAAGTATTTGTTTGTCCTAAATATAATAATTTAATACTAGACTCTCTCCAATATTTTGTCTACGAGAATATAGGTTATATCCTAAATGGGGACAATGTATTTTTATTTTCCGAGATAAAAGCTTCCGAAAGCTCTCGTTCTATTCTATCCCCTTGCCAAGTTGTGTAATTATTGCGTGATTGAGTAACATAGATCCATCCTACATCTACATCTATTCTCATAAACTTTCCGCTTATGAATAATAAAAAAGAGGGTGGGGAAAAAAACTAGGATAATCTTTAGAAATTTATACATAGTAATTAGTTAGTTGGGTAGGTATATTACTAGCATGTTATTTTCCAAGATGGTTGGCCTTTAACTAAGAGTCAGTGAGGTTCTGTCTTAGGTACCTACATAAGGTACCTACATAATTAAATTAATTATATTACCATAACCAAGCCTGTTCCTTTATTACTGTCTCCTTTTTGGTGCAAATAGATGGCTGTGACTTACTTTATAATAAAAAATAGCAAGAAGACCTTTGCAGAGATGTAAACAGATAGCTTATATACCTATCTGAATGCATATTTCAACCTTGTACATAAATGTAGATATTATAGGGGCATCAATTAACATATCGGCCTGCGTAATGTATTCATGAATTCTTAATTAACTCAATCGTTTTATGCTTACAATGTTGCTCGACAATCTCATTGACTGCAGTCTGTAAGTAATATACATAGGTAGGTATGTAATTATCCCCTTTATTAAGCGATCAGCGTAGGATGTATAATTACCTACCAATACATTTACGTAGAAGAAAACCTACCTATTAATATTTCTTCTAACCTTTATATAATTCTAAGAATATTGAGGGAGCCAAGTACCTACTTATAGAATAAGATCCACTAGGTAATAATTTGACAATAAAATCTGTGTAGCTTCATACTACATGCTTCAGTGGTTGCCTAACTATTCTGGTGCCAACTAGAATTATTTGTACTTAGAAAATGACAAGAGTTCTGTAATAATCGTAGCGATCGAACCTAGCGTCGTCTAGCGAATTATCGCATGTAAGTCTACTTAAATTAATATGATATGAATGCTATGATCAAAAATAGCTGACATTTTGTGGCATTCGCCCAATCATTGTTACATTGTAGCAGAGTCGGCTGTGTCTCAATCATATTGCTATCGCTTAAAGCATATTGCAAGTCTTTGATGTCCTCTTGCTTTACAATTATATTGAGAAATACTTACATAAATAAATTTATATAAGAGAGCCAATATTATATACCTATTCGAAATAGCATAGGTATGCTGACGAAGACAGAAAATGCCACGGGCACAGCATAGGACTTAATTATTTCATTTCATGGAACATCGACTCCTAGTTCATTAAACTTACATCCTGTTTAAACTTGACGGGTTCAGAAATGAATATGATTTAATCTGAAAGGGATGACGTCATAGTCCTACTCAATACTCATCGGTCTCTTACCCACGAAGCGTGGTGTATCCAATGAATACTAATTAGTATTCGATTGTGTTTAGTGTGCCTAAACATTATTTCAAATTAAAAAAAAAATCGAGTGAAAATGTCGGTGAAACAAGATTATAATTACGTAATTCTTTCTTGTCTATAATATCAATTGGCGGACGAGGTAGCTACTAAATTTGTCTCTTCAGAACCATCCCATAAATTTCAACAGGAAAATTTCCTACCAATTTCATTTTTAATAGAGAAACAATAAACAATTTGAAACAATTGTCTGTATCAAGGGTTTCAATTTGCGCGTTCGCAATAAAGCTGCGTGCATCTGGCGCCTCCGAGAATTGTAATTTTATCGTTACGATGACATTTTCGCGCGGTCCAATTAATTTTTATAGCGGTTTTGTTGAGAGACAACGTTATGGAGCTTCTGTGCTCGGTAAACTCATTAGACGTTTCACCCTTACATTTTAAAACTTACAAGAACTTACCACCCAAGAAGAATAAGGTGTTGAATACATACCGACTCTATGAAACATAAGTTACTGTTCAAGTTGTTTACATTGTAAAAAAAACAACTGAAAAACTAACTGACGTAGCACATCTGCGTTAGCGCAGTTTTATTAAAGGATATGATGTAATCGTGTATCCATTACATCTAACTCTTTTAGATAGGTAACGGTACGGGTCAGTGACAATGCAACGTCCGTTCAATGTATCCGTTTTTAAATTGAACGAAGTATCTCGTGTAGTGCAGCGCTACTGCAAATTCCATCAACGTTCTTAGCTATCTCATTTCATACTTCACAATTTTCTCATCTCATTCCAAGCGTCAATTGAATTACTCAAGAACGCAGGGTCATCGTCTGAAAGATAACGGACACGTTGAAAATGCAGCTTTTAGTAAATGAGTTTTTGCTCGTGTACCATTAATTTAACACATTATTAACTGCTGATTATCATGGCAAATTGGACAGTGTATTCATTCCATATTTTGATTTTGTTGCAGGTACTTATCGCGAGTTTAATCTAAAACAAGTTTTGATTACGCTGAGGTTGGTCTGAGTCTGAAAGCTTAAGTACTCATATGTGGGATAAAACCTCCAAACATGTTTAATGAAAATATGCAAATTGGTTTACAACTTTGTGTAAACTGTGTAGATGCGAGACATCGCTGGTGTTTAATTAAATGCAATTAAAACGTATCCGTAAATTAACACAATTCGTAACAGTCTCGAGATTGAGGGTGGAAAGAACTCAGGGCAAGATATTGTGGTTTCATTACAAAGAACCCCCGCTTTCATTAAGTAGTCGGTGTTGTATAAAAAGCGAGTTTATATAAGAAGTTAATTCGGCATCACACCTGTCGCGATCGTAACTTCTCCCTTAGAATAGCTTTACAATGAAGCTCCATCCACTCCCGACACTATTATTTCGCTTTTGCCCATCCGTCTTCGCGGTCTCTTCAAAGAAAACATAAAATATATAAAATCTTCATAAAGTCGATCTTGACGTTTCGATTTCCCAAATTGCCGATATGGATAGTCGAATTGTCTATACCCTAATTTAAAACAAGGTGAATAGGAAATAAATTGCCATTGATACATAATGATGGAAGTTTAAAAGTAATTCATTTGATAAGTGTATTACTCATGCCTACACATTGGAGCCTATAGGAATACGAATGTGTTGATTAAATAAAAAACCACATATGGACTGGTTTCCTGATAATACATAGATACCTACACCCACGTACTCGTAGGTAGGTACCTACAAAGCAAACTCAAATAAAGTAACAAACGTTGCTTACAAGAATTTCAGCTTGGTTGTGCGCAATTTCCAACGAAAAGCTTAGCGAAAATACAGCAAAACACGCTGCAAGAATATTATTTTATTCCATTCCCCGAAATTGTCTTAAATGGTATACCTAAACTCGGTAAAAGTATGATGGTTGCCGGCTAAGTAAAGCGTAGTGAGATGCAAGCGAATTTCCTCTGAAAGTTTCACCGCAAAATGTTCCAATTCCATTTCGGTAACAGACTAATAATACTTTTTTTTCGTCTTTTTACTTCTTACTTCCACCCTTTACTGTTATATACAAGAAAGGAAAGACGTGGAGTAGATTTATTCAATTTTGTTTCAAATACCTAAACCTAATAATTTCATATTCAGTAGCAGTTATTATTTTTTCTGTCTTAATTGTTCATCTTACCTGCCTCAATTAAGTATATAGTATATAGGTCGATTAGGGGAGGCCTATGTCCAGCAGTGGACAGCAAAGGGCTGAAAGAAGAAGAAGAAGATATAGAAAAAAATATATATCTATTATTACGTTGTTTTCATAAACATAACATTTGGTTAGGCTGTAGGTAGGTATTAACTGTTTCATAATTCATAGTTTCGCAGAAAAAAATCTACTGGAGTAGATTATCGACTCCAAAGCGACGAAAAGCGACTCCACGTATCCCTTATTCTTTCCTGTTTAAGAAATTACGTAGATGGGTATCTCGGACATTTATTTTTTTTCGCCAGCAAGTAAATGCTACTCCATGCATCCCATGTTCCTTCCTCTACAAGAACTTACGTAGTCTCTCGGACATCGGAGCCTGTCAATTATTTAGATTGGCGGCGACAGGCAGTAGGTACTCTGCCCGCTGCTGTCCTACGTGACGCACTTGACGGAGAACGCCTTCAACGCTTACAAATTGCCTGACTACTCAGCTCTGAGAACCATTTACTTTAAAATTGTATCGACTCGTAGCGAGGACGTGAAAGCTCGATCGATGATTGGAAACGTTTATAGAATAGTCCATAATTTTATGCTATAGTCACTGTGCCTATGTGTGAATGTAAGAAAAAAAAATACAAGCGAATTGAGAACCTCCTCCTTTTTTGTTTGAAGTCGGTTAAAAATTAAAAAAAACGTACACTTACCTTACCTCTTCGAGTAAGTAAAAACTGTTTATCATTGGAGATATTGATATAAAAAACTGTAGTAGTATGCAGAATACCGAAAAATATTATTTTCGTAGATCCTACACGTCAATACCATCAAAGTAGGTAATATTACTCGAGCCTACCTCGTCGCAATATTCCCTGGAAGGGTACGTCATTCGGGAGAATCTCGTTTATTTTTATCATTACAAAACACATCTACCTGTAGGCTCATATCTAGGATGCCGAAATAAATTTTCTCGAGGCGTAATGCAGTAGAGTTACGTAAAAGTTCCACGTAGGTACGTATTTGTATAAGGTGGTGGTCCAAGCGATAAGACAGAGCGCGAAAAACTATTATCTTTATTTCAGCTACTTCTCATGTAGGTAGTAGCTTGCGGAAAGGCATAGTTGGTAAATTCATTGTTTAAATAAATCTCGATCGTAGGTCTAAATATTTTTTTATTGTGCATTTTTCGTACGTATTAAATTGTCTTCTTATAATGAAATGGAGTTTCACTTCTGAATTCTAATTACCTTGTGGAAGAGTAGGTTATCTGGCAGCTTCGATCTTAACCCTTAATTACTCGCATGGGGTCAGTGCACAAAGAAAATTACGGAAACTATATCAGAGAGTAAATCAAGATTTTCTTAGTGCGAGTAATTAAGGGTTAAACAATATGAAAAGCATTACTTCCACATTTGACCCCAGATACCAGCTCGTCCTGTTTGAGATTGAATGTAGATGTAAATTAAAATTAAGCTGTGTCCATGGGTAACATTCATAATAAAAAATCACCCGCCTGAGCGGTCTTGTCTTACTTACTTACATCTTATTAGTAAAATAAATAAAATTTTAAGTCGCTTCCGCTTTTCACTTATGCTGGTACAAATGTACGAACCAATAGTTGTGAGTCGGCACGCGTTTGCTCAGTATATATCATTGGCTGTCGACGCCTGCGAGTGTTCGCCTCAATCGATATCATTCCATGTATGAACCTTGTAAAACGAAAAAATTAAAAAGCAACCGACCAAGATGATATCATCGTATGATGATAGGTTTATTGCCAGATTAGGAATGATTATGATGATAGATTACCTTCTATTTGTATTCTTGGCAGATATTTTTATTGATCTTTTTTTTCTGATTTTTATTTTTTTTATGTTGGTAGGTACTTAGACTTACACTTACAGTCAGTTTTGACTCGAGGTACCAACCTGCTTTTCAACTAGAAGGTTCATCCAAATTATACTTACTCTACCTACGAGAGGTTATTTCACTATAATCCCCGTGGATCCCGTATCTATGGATAATGTCATCAAGTCCTACAGAAAATTCGAAAATATTTTAAGAGTTCAATAGACCTCTAACGATAACTAATAAATTCAACTCTTCACATCTCATATATGATACACCTACACGGGCGAGTATCTTGACATCACGTAGTTATTTACGGCTTGGTGGAGCATCGAAGGTTCTTATAAAATTGACATTCTTATTCGTCCCTTTGACAGTTGTGTCTATTTATATTATAGACTAAAGTTTTTAAGACGAGGCAATCGAGCCATGGCGTCGCGGTCGTAGCTACTTCTTTGCATCTATGAATATTTTGTCTGTGTGTAATTCTATTTCCCCTACAACGTCCATAGATACCTACCTATCCATTTCACAGACGTGCATTGACCTCTAGAGATTGATAAGATGCTGGGAAATTTGGAATTTTGAACTTTAGAGAGCTTTTAGCTTAACATCTTGTTAGCATTTTAATTTACTTTGGAGTCTGATACACCGAATTTATGCATTTTATGAGCAGATTCAGATCTTACAACGTCTTATAAGTTTAGTGGAATATCTGAAAACTTGGCTATCTACGTATCAGCACTGTACCTACCTACTTACTTGGTTGCTGTTAATTAAGCATCATTTTTTACGCCAAATTCCTCCCCAGTTCCCCACCAACCGCGTCCCCTACAAAACCGCTTTAAATAAACTCTCCCAATGGGGGTCCTGTTTCTTAAAATTCATTAGGAAGGCAGTGGCTGACATTTGCATCGGAACTGCGGTTCAAGTTGATTATGCAAAAATAACGTTGGTACCGAATGAGCGCTCCCAATTTGCAGTCCACTTTGCATTATACTCGCACTCGTTATGTGTAATGACAAATCCCTAATGTTGTCGTTCTGACTTAAACTGGATTATGCATGCATGCAATAGATATAGTAGGTACTGGTTTTGGTGAAACTTTTGAACTTGGCGAGTACTGACGAACAAATTGACACGTGATGTAAATACACATATGTATATTAATGCTATTAACATAAATATAGTTAGTTTATCAAGTGTCGGTACTTACAGGTAGGATAGAATTACAAGTAGGTACCTATTGTTATGTAAATTATATGAAATCATGCAAAAACTACTTCCATTAAATGCTGCCTATCTAACTTTTGTTGATATTTAGGTACTACCGTATTTAGGTACGCACATAAAACCTAATTGGGTTTGCAGACTCACCTACGCGTTACTATGGGTACTATCTCTTTAATAAAGTTCGTTTTGGCTAAAACAAAAATCGTTAAAACTTGAAGAAAGCTTTGTTTATTATCTTTAAACGAACTAGTTACCCAATCTCATTCGAGTGTTCTATGAAACTAGTTTCGAATTATACGTTCGTAAATAACAAAAACGTTAAGTGAGACTTAATTTTCGAATCACATCGATTACCATATTACAATAAAAAAATCTATGCCATCTAATTAAGACATCATAATGTCTAATACTTATGTTAATGTCAGATCTATTCAGTTTATAAAAGCCGATTATCAAGTTTTATAGTGCTTTTAAAAGTATTAGCTAACTAAAAAATATTAAGAGTCTGCATTTTAAGCAAATATGAACTTCTACTTTAAGTAAGTCGGACTTCATAGAAGAGTTAAGACCCGTCTTAATATAAGTAGGTATGCTTGTGTGCGGTTTCGCGTGCGGACACAGCCTTATTTGTAGTGGTACCAGTCGATCAATGAATAAGCTCTCAACAAGATGAGAAAAATTTGTAAGATAATAAATAATATCCAATTTTTTACTGGCTGTGATTTGATGTTACCTATCAGCAGGGTTTCGCGCTCGGTGTGAAATCGTATTTCTTTCATGTTAATTGGTACCGATAATATTCATCTCCGTTTAACATGTCACTATTAAATTTATAGTTATGAATTGAATATAATATCAATCTTCTGTTCGAAACAAAGTAGGTATGTACGTACCTACAAAATTTTTTAGCCACGCTTTTTGTTTAAATTTTTTTACAACATTATTTAGTTATTAACCTAATTTCTCTGCAAATACAAGATTACATTCTTCAAGCTTTATCATTTTATCATAATAATCAGAGTCATATCTACGTACAGCTTAAGCGGTTAAGTCATGGTCGATATTGCTCTGTTCAAGACACAAATAAATGTCCAGTAAGAAAAAACAAGCGACCAATGAAGAAATATTTTTTCTCCCAGAAGTGGAACAAATGCGTTGTGTTGATATAACTTTTATGTCCGTAACTTATATCGTAAGAATCTTCAAGTACAATAAAAACTTTTTAGCTTATATCAACGATGGAATTATTCAAATGAAGACGAAATACTAATCCCTCGATCCGAGAATAGATTGGTATTAAATTTGGGTAGCGGAGCATTGACGTTTTTCCGATTCTCGTTTCTCTGTCGTTTTGAGACGTGCTCTCCGCTAATTAGAATAAATTAGTAAGCCTCTCTATTTTCAGGACGGAATTTTAATAAATTAAATCCCAATGGGTGTCCATTTCTCTGTCTACCTACCTACCTACCTACACTTTAGCTTTCTTTGTTTTTATTTAAGGTAACTTTTTGCTTTGTTATGTTGTTAACTTACTCGTACATACTTAATCCGTAATAGAAAGGAACAACTTTACTGAAAATATAAAATCTTTTACACCTATAGGGTAACTTTATAATATTCTTGTTACTACATCCACGCATGTATTTATACTACAATGTAGTTGCCAAGACGTAAATTTTCGTTGCAAACCAACTATTTACGTTATTTTTCTTCAATGTTTAGGTAGCTCATTTAGGAGTTGAGTTCGGGCCAGTTTATTTCTGCAAACCTTGCCAGAGACCACCTTCTTTACGAGACTGTTACGTTAGAGATTCAGACCAACCTGGGGGCTGTAGTAAAACAAGTGCAGTGCATTTTTAAACGGCGCCGCCCAGGGACCGTTGGCTCGCTTTTCATTATTTTAAATTATTCAGTGGTGTGCAATGTGGCCCGCGTTCAGCTGCCTTGCCGCGCGCCGGTAAGTAAATCAACTTTGTTATTTTTGCTTCCTGTTTCGTTTGAAAACCTTGCGTTGTAGACTACCTACTTGTAGACCAATTGTTATACTTATAAGATACCTGTAATTACTAGGTAAGTGGGTAACGCGCTCAAAAGGAGAAAAGGTAATTGATTTCCGTAGCTATTAACATCTATTTTAAGATAACAATGTTTATAGGATGGAAATTTTGCTACTTACTTGTACTAATTAATTACTAGCAATATTTATTTAGTATCAGCTACAAAATAATGTTGTTCTCATTTTGAGAAAGGTCTTGCCTTTCTCTTCAAAGTATCTCTTTAGCAATGAGTTTAAAACGAGGACCCGGCAATATTCTTCAGCCAAGCACTCTTCTATCATAAACATCAAAATTAAATTGTCGTCTCGTAAACAAAATTAAAGTAATACCCTTTGTAACTCACTAACAACTTGGGGGACCCATTGCCTCATTAGTTCCCATCGCAGCTTTTACGAAAATCGTTCCCGAGATAATTTTCGTCCTTGGTCCAGTATTACCTAAGCAAAATGCGGGACGAGTAAAACGTCGGAGGCTCGACATAACCTTACATTAAGCCCTCCCAGACTCGGTATCCGCACAATTATTCCCTAAAGTGAACCCTTCGGAGCGAAGCCTACAATTACCTTCCATTCGGCTAGAGGCGCTCCGCTCAGCGAAATAAAATAAAATTGAGGCGGAAAATAAAATATTGAGAGATTCGTTCCAATTACCGTGTATCTGCGAGGAAGCCTGTACTTATATTTATAATACGTGCAATATAAATGTCGGTTTGGAGCATAACACCCACACGCGTCATGTGGGTTGGCATACATTTCACAGCACAATTAATATGCCAACTCGAGCATTGAGGACACATTTAATGCATTCAAATTAAGGGCTCTTTAAGAGGCCAAATCCCACATACCTAATTGTTGTCGTCAGCATGATATGTTGCCTTAGTTCGCTGAATAATAGATTTTCATGTGAAAGAATTGTTACTCTCTATACCTAGTAAAAATGCATTTTCAACTTTTCTCATTTACCTACCCTCTCGAAGGTACCATGTATCTACTTGCCGGTAGTCATAACGTTAAGAAAAGTGTAGGTATTATGGTCAAAGAAAAATGAATAGCCTCTGGCTTCTTTTAACCGCAAGATGTACTTGGTGTTATCATAAGAAATTTCGAGAGGCTTAAGGTTTAACTGTCCGTGCGTCACAAGTTTTTCCTCGTAAGCTTCTTGAACGTTAAATTTATTTCGGCCCGGGAGCGTTGAATTAAGAGCCTCCTTAATCCTTTCCAGGGAACTTAACCCAATATCATAAAGATAGAATAAGCCAACTTGTACCTACAGAGTTCACTCAAATATTATCCCTTCGTGAGATTATAGAGTTATTAAATTCACGAAGACCCGTGTGATGTTCTCAAACTACGAGTCAGCCTGAAATTAACTACCTACTTGTCGAGCGTTTGCGTACAAAATCAGTAGGTACCTAGACAGACATTTTTAGCAATGAGTAAGTACCTATACCTACCTATTATCTCATGAGTAGATATAAAAACATACAACCTACACATACCCAAAGACCTATCAAATTTGTTTACCTATTTGTTTTTTTTTCTTATAATAAAATTTGACTTCTACACTTACAAGATAGGTAGGTACTTTCATTCATATGTTGTACCTATAAACTTGTATGTACAAATACCAGCTACATTCTGAGTTATTAAGAAACTCTATGAAACTACTCTTGCAACGTTGCTGCTTATCCCGAAACTTTGCATGACAATAACGCTTCTAGACTCAAGAAGAACAACAAATAACATTGTAACTTTATCTTGGAGTTCGTCCAAACTGTCCTCATTTGGAGAATTGAAACGGCCACTCCGACAGACGAAGAAAACAAGGCAGCCGCATGTGTGACATCATCGCTGAATTGTTCATATTAAAATATGTAGTAGATAATTTAGATATCTTTTATTTGTACAGGTTAGTTCTATGCTTTTATTTCTTAGCTTTGCTGAAATCAATTTCCAAGATCACGTCAATTAAACTAACTGCATGCAGTCACATGACATAATATTCTTCGAATTTTATTATTAAGAAAATTAAAGGGACTTAACATGCTCTGCCAAAAACAATGAAATCAACAGATTTAGGGCGACGATAATACAGGGAGTAGTCGGTTAAAAGGCCATCGGATCCAAAATGGTCGGAATGCAAAAAGAAACGGGGCCGATCAGCTGAGCGAGCGTCGGCCATTTTGGAGCGCACAGGGAAGGGGCGGCGCGATCCCGCTTGATTTATGTCGTAAGCGCTGTCTGGAAGTTCGATTCCATTCATTTCTCTGCGATAATCGAGGCAGGTATCATTTTAAAAATGGAACGGACAAATTGTAAATTTATTTCTCAGTTATTTTTCATGCAATTTACTTGTACGGTTTGTTGAATATACCTACTTAACTAATGTTAGGGAACTATTTAGTTTATCGACCATAACGTCTCTATCTTGAATCTTGATAGCGCATCTTATGTGATGAAATTAAAATGTTTATAGATGTAAATATTGTTTCTTAATTAGGTACACAGGAAAATAAAATACCTATTTTATAACCGGTAGGTATCTACACCTTTCGTTCATCGCGATCAACTGCGGTAGGTCAATTTGACAATAATACATAATGCATTAATTTTATTTTTTAATTAATATCGTATTATGAGTTCAATGCGAATATTAATGAGAGAAATACGGCGCGCAAATGTTCAGCGCGACATTTAGGGTTGTCAGTGTTGTCACAGATTACTTACATTGTAAGAGAGGCTTCACAAGTGTGCGTTCATTTATAGATACCT
>DWOF01000221.1:0-11825 GCA_018250795.1 Clito sp. Burns02 | reverse complement strand
CGAGTCACGTCCGAGGTGTAATTTTATATAGGGGGTGATTGTAAAGTACTCAGGAACCGGACCACAGATGCCGGTGAGTGCATTGAAATGTCGAATGAGATTTCACTGAAGTTTTCAAGATAGTTTTATCATTGGTTTGTCAGCAGAGGGGTAAACTACACTTAGAAATCTTACACATCTTTCAAATTTTTATATTAAGGTTTTCTATACAGATTTTTGCGAACATCAAAAAAACATTCCTATATCTATTTCATACCATGGCTATGGTAGGTTTTATGGTGTTTTTAATTAAAATTTCAGCTTGTTTTCATTATCTTTTATTTTATTTCCATTCTATCTTTGTACAGATTTTTTCTTTGTATTTTGGTTTAATTAAAATGTAACATTTAACTCTATTATCCCATTCAACATAATATAGCAGCGGTTACTTGTGTGAGAAGCAAGGCTTGATTACTGTTCGCATTTACATCCTAGTCACGTGGGAGGTGTAATTTTACAAAAAGGGGTGATTGTAAAGCACTCGAGAGTTCGGACCGTCTGGTCCCACCTACGGTGGACGCGTCGAGCTGCTAAATGAGCTAAGTTTTCCCATTTATACACCCATTATTTCCACTAACTTGGCCTTCGCTCTTCAGAACATGAAGCGCCTTCAATTTCGAGGCAAATACTTTGATTAATTGTAACGAATAGCAAGCGAAATTAAATTACTTCCTAAAAGCCATTTCAGCTTTCCGCTTGATAGAGCTCGAGCCAAATAATTCAATTTTTTCGGATCCCCGGATGTGAAACCTCAAATTAACTTAGGCAACTTTCAACGTGTCTGCCGTATTCTAACAGTATTTTCCGTATTTCTATTTGAAAATGTCAGACCCTGAGCGGGGGTCGGGTTCGTCAATAAACTTTGCATCAAAGTAGCCTAAATCAGCAATAATAAATGGATACGAGCCTCTGTCGCCTGTCACGTATCACGGCAGGCATATACCCGTAGATATCGGAGTAAAAGGAAATTTTGCAATGTTTGCACTGTGTACGAGTATGTAAAGCAAATTCTG
This sequence comes from Clito sp. Burns02, assembly GCA_018250795.1. NCBI lineage: Eukaryota > Metazoa > Arthropoda > Insecta > Lepidoptera > Hesperiidae > Clito > Clito sp. Burns02. The sequence continues at coordinate 10,773 of DWOF01000221.1, read as the reverse complement.
TGTGTTTAAAGCCGCAAACAAACGTACAGCGTAATAGACTGTAGTCAGTATCAGTCTCCTAAGTTTAACTTTTCCGTTTCTTAAAAGTTAGGCTGCTTGTTACAAAACCATCACGCGTATTTTACTATAGATAGAACAAGAACACAGAACAAAAACAATAAAACCTGCTTACTAATTACTTAAATGCTTTTCGTTCATGCATAAAATGAATCGTAAATTCCGGATTGTCTGGTTATTATTGATTAATGGAATATGCATGAGGGAAAAGTCGCAGCTTGAAGTTACACAGCGCTGATTTTGCTTGAAAGTTCATTTTGCATACAATCATAGACTTATTCGTATATTGATGCAAACTGAACTAACGGAAACTTATAAAAAGGAAACAGAATGCGGTTATTAAGTTGAGGGGTAACTTATCGAATGCTGAAAACCGCATCAAGCTCGGTCAAGTCGTTTTGAAATGATGACTATGTTTGTATAATATTAGCGAATATTAGAATAGACTACTAGTGGTATGGATAAAATTTTCTAATACGCAATTGAACAATAAAGTATTTACAGTCCAATACTAGAAATAGGAACCGAACTCGTATGTAGAAATACTAGAAATAGAGGTGGAAGAAACTACAACGTTGCGGTGAATAGCCATTTTATCAGTCTCAATCCAGTGAATGTTTAGCGAAGAGTGGGTTCTCCGCCACAAAATAGGTCGTATTCAGCATCTCTTATGTTTACCTAGCACCTCGCATTTTAGATTAGAGACCGTTGTATGCGTTCTGAATACGTAAATCAAAAGTAATACTGGAATACTAAAGGGTATAATTTTCAAGAGATGGATCGACATTCAGGGCTTAATGCTTAGGTTTTGCGACTCGATTATAAAGATGCCTTCATTCTAATGTTGTTTCTATAAAACCTAGATTTCTTCTTTTATAAGAATGATAGATAGGTAGGTAGGTACTAGGTATATGTAACTTTTTTTATAATACATACTTCATTAAAGATAAAATATCTGACTAAGATTTAACTTAAATGTCTATTGGAATACTTCTCTAACTTTGGCTTACATGAATGCATTTGTTAACATAGGTGGTGGTGGTAACAGTAGCTACCTAACCGGTATTTGTTGCTACTTAAAAAAGGCTTTGCTATAAACGCACCCGACGAAACAAAATATGAATAAGGAGTAATCAGTGCTCCCGTAATTTATAGCTGTCACTCATTACACGAGTATATTATGTAACTGACAAGTTAATATCCCCTAAGTGGTTATCTCGGGTAACACATTATCATTCGGGGTAATTCTTTATTTTCCGGTCCACTGTGTATCAAGGATCCTCCCTTAGCACTCATCGTGTCACTTGGTTTTACGATCCTAAGGGAATTGCCCTATCACTGATAAGATCGAGATAAAAGAGTTTTAACGCAATACACTCAACGAAATAACAACTGTGTTTATCTAGATTTCGATATAAAAAAGCTACTAATTTCCGATCGTTCGAACAAAAACTGTTTTACAAGACATAGTAAAGAAATGCTGGGTGAGGTAGTTTTTGTTTGTTTCTAATTTAATACAAAGATATATCATTTGAGAAGCGGAAGAAAAATAAAATTAACGATTATTTTCTTTTATAGTTTGCTCTTTTACAGTGAGACATATTTTTGTGTCTGCCACTTTCGTGTCATTGGGCTGGAGCATTTGTGGCTTCACTGATTGTCTCACTGCCTTATTTATGTTTATAGCCTTAATCTTATTCTATTTATGAGGTCGTTCCCCTATAGGAAGCCATGTATGAAGTTGATGTTTACAAACACCTTGACTTACGTTCGGTAATTTTCTATCAAATCTTTTCAAGTTACAAACAATCAAAATGTTTTAAAAACTCAATGGGCGTGACAGTAAACAGTGAATCGAATAAACATTTTGAGCGGTAGCTGTTATGTTATGCTATACGGCTGTTTATAAAAGAATTTTCAATTTTAAAGCTCCTATAGATATTTTAAAATTCTCGTCTGAAATCCAGTCTGCTTTAGGTCCATATGTCCTATGAATAATTCATGCAGAGCCGCGGCTTGTCCCGCTCGGTGACATATACCTAGTTGTATGAAATATATGAGTGTCTTGGTACAACAAGAATACAACGATTTTCCTGTTTTATCATTCACGCTTTTCTTTTTGACTTAATGCTTAAAATAAAATAAAAAGCTATATAAAGTCTTTTGGGTATACTATCTTCTGAATTGTAACTTAAAAGTTAAATGCCCACCTTTTCTAGCGTTAATTAAAGATATATTTTATTTTAACATTTAGCGATTTTAGCTAGAATTAACATTGAAAAGGAATTTATTTGGAGCAATAAGCAATTCCTCGTGACAACTTAGAAAAGCGGGTATTGAAGGCAACTCCGTTCGCCACGAGTAATTCAATGAATAGGAGGAATCGGAGTGAGACGCTGGCGACAAAATGCGGGCAATCAATCAATAATAGCTTTTATTACTTTTCCCTTCTTATCTCTACGTAGAATTATATTGGTCTGGCAAACGTCTATCAAAGTCAGATTTTTTTTTTTTTTGACACCGAATAGATATTTTTACAAACCAGAAGTGGCCAACATTAAAAAGAAAAAAAACTAAAAGGTTACGTTTATACGTTTCTCAACAACTGATCTTCAACTAACCAACTAAATTAGATGACGTCACATCCGTAGTCATTTGACTTCAATTTTGTAGATTCCTCTTACAATATGATATTAAACAGATTTGCTATCGGTACCGCCATATCTAATTTATGAAACAATCGCGATATTGTAAGTAGGTATATGACCGTGATTAACCTTTGCGGTTCAATGCCCTCTCTTTTTTTCTAATCATTCAAATCTTCTTTAGCTGGGAATCGAACCCAGGACCTACACTTACAATGCTAATTAAGTTCATTGATAACTACTGCGCCACAGGCCATCATTAAACAATCTAAGAACATGTTTTAGAATAAACTTGCTATTATGTTTTTATTAGGTGTATGTGTTACTTCGCAGGCTTTGTACTTTGTACCTGTTTATAACTTTTTTATTCTTTCCTCAGTATTTTAACGTCGTAATATAAGCCCTTATGAGTTTAATGTTACAAGCTCTCATAAGTACCTACCTTGTTTCTCAACAACGTGGTTACTTTGCATAATCTGAGTTTGAAAGGCAGTATGGAGAAAGCGATATTGGGGGTTTTTGGTGATTTTTTTCTTTTATATTTTGTATTCGTAAGGATAGGTGGATTTTAGAATTTATATACATAGTTCGCCAAGCTAAATGCCTCATAACCTGCCACGAAGGTAGATAGTAATTTCATACATATAAACATATTATACTAGTCTTAAAAATATTGCTATCATAACAATAAGTACTGCGAATAATAACAAACTTTAACTAGTTTTCAAACATTTTCATTCAAACTTTTGGGTTAGACATATTCAAATTAATTGTCATATAAACAACTCGTATAAATGCCAGACATTAGAAAATAATATTTTAATCTGATAAGCTTTATTCAATATGATGAATTTCTGAGAACTATGGAAATGATTTTAAAGATAAGAAAGACATTAAAAGGCATTCGAAGTATTTAAAGCTTGTTTTATTTTACTTTCTCAAAAGAGACATCCCAACCCTAAGGTACCTACGTGAAGGGTACATGTCACAATTTGAATAGACACCGCTTTTAATTCGATTCAAAAACCGTAGTCTTTTAAACTTACATAACGTTTCTACGCTTACTGCCTCAAATTAAATAAACTTTCCTTTGTACATAATGGGTCATATTTCACGAAGCTATTAAACGGGTATCATAACGGACAAATTATAGAGATTGTATCGCTTACAGTACAGGCAGCCTTGTAGTGATTAATATTGGATCGACACGCACGTATTTTGGAAGACAGCGGGTTGTCAAAAAAAAGTGATAATTTACCAGTAAATAGATAACTAAATAGAACACGTTGTTCTGAGATATACGGTCGGATAAACCCATCCGCTGCCTCGGCTTACTGCGAGATATATGGCGTGTTTCAATAGAATATTTATGTACCTACAGTTTCAATAACACGCTTAATTATTATCTACGGGCAGTTAAGCAAGCAAGCGTATTGTTTCTAAATTGGACGTCGTGGGTTCGAATCCTGCAATCAACTGTTACAACTAGTTATTTTATAGATATTTACGAATAAATTATTATGTACGTATAATATGACAAAACTTAAATGGAAAGTCGCATGTTAAAAAATATCTAAACTTGGTAGTACCCGAACTAGTATTGTTCAACCTTATTTCAGAAGTTACTGCGGTATACAGAACACGTTATTAAATAAAACTTTCCTAGAAGTCACTTTAAAGTAACGACTGCTATTGGATTATGAAACTCTTGCCCTGCATTGCTGCACTCATGAACTCCAATGCAGTTTTCAGTTTCAAACTGTTTTTCAGTGTTTTGCACCCAAATTGGAAAAGGAAATGGTTTTTCTTAATAATAAAGGTCACCTTTTTAAAAAAAGCTTAGGTACTACAGTTTACTTTAGACATTGTTGTTTTGTTTCGTTTTGTTAACTTCCCCTAGTAAGCTTAATAAGATCGAGATAATTGTACAGAAAGGCAGTGAAAAGGTTTCGGGTAACTCACTTATTGCGTAGTTTTAATAGGAATAGAACAACAGCATTAAACGTTTTTATTTCCCTTTCAACTTCTGACTTTAAGCTTGCAAGGCGCAATAAGCTTTCCAGATTGTTCCCGTTGATGTCCCTTCATATAAAGTTGTCAGCACTATTCCAGATGTTTACTACATTTTTATGTGAACACATTTTCCAGTGCTAGAGAAAAGATCGTACACTTTTCAGCTTTCACGCGTTTGGGTGGTGTTTTATTTTGTACCTCTATTTTCTAAATTGAGTTTAGAAAGTTTTTAAATCTCATTTTTAGTACTAATTTTAGTCAGTACCAACTAATTAGTAGGTAACCTTTATCGTGCAAGTTTTAGTAATTACCTTAATTACTGTGTACAGGTTAGAGTTGTAAAGGTTGTTCTGATCAAAGTTAATAAGGTCTACAAGGGTTACGTTCAGGTCAAACTAAATTAGGTCTTTTATTTATGCTTAGAGCAACGAATGCGTAGACTAGTACATGTTAAGTGGTCAGTGCTACCCATAGACACCTAAAGAACTACACCTTAGTTCTAAGGTATAAAACCTCCAAATATAGTGTCTCTACCATATGTAGATAAAGCTATAAGGCTTCCAAATAATCTTTTATAGATAAAAGCCTGTCATTAAAAGTACCTTGTAATTATAGAGAAAATTACCAATCCCCCAGAAATTAGGCTTAGTTATAGATTCCATGGCCTCACTTAATTATGCATAGCTGATTCAAACAAGCGACTTTAAAATGTTTCATAATTCACTACGCTCAATTCAGCCGCAATATTTAAATAATTTGTATAGGTAATTTTAAGGTAAAGTTAAAACAGTTATAAAATGGCTTTTAACCTAAGAATTCGCTTTAAAACTTTGAACTGGGGCGTCGGGGTCAACATTTTGCTTAGAGGTGGGTCTAAATTGTGGCATGCACTTGTTGTATGTAGAGTGATTAAACTATGAAACTTACTCGTATAAGCACTGACAACCTAGCCGATTAGTATAGTAACCCACTGTTATAGGTGAAGATTCAAATCCCGTAACGTTCTTTAGATTTTTTAAAGTTCCCTCTGTAAGGAAAAAAACAATTGCTTTTATGGTAACAGATGCTACTACTTGCGAGTTTTCCATAATGTTCTTAATGTCATGTGTGTTCTGCGATTAAGCACATACTTGGTAAGCTTGGGGGATAATGGTCTAATTCCGTCTCGCCTCGCTTGTCGCTATCGTTTATCGCCAGTGGTCAGACAATACGCTTAAATTATATCCGTCTATTAATTTTGGGGCATTATTACTAATTTTCTCCTCGTAATTAAAAACTCGCAAAAAACTTCATACTTAATAATTTCAGGCTATCTTTATAAAGGTTTATAATGAAGCGAAGTTATTCTCCGCGGAGTTTAAATCGAAAACTTTGGCTTTATACAAGGAATAAAAGTTGTTATTAGCTTCTTTATTTTGTGGTATACTTTATTGAAGGCATAATGTAAGGTCATATTGTTAAATTAATATCTTTTTATTGCTTGTTTATAAAGTAATAGGTACTAGCTTAAAGTCTTAAGATCTTGCTTAAAATTAAGCTAGCAAATATGTAAATTAGTACTATTGTATATTTGTTTAGTGTAATAGTATAATTTGATATTTGCTGCAGTGCGGTATAAAAATAAAGTAATCTGTAGACCCATAACTTATAAGCGTAAAAGTCGTATAATTTCAAGACTGAAATTCTACTTTCGGAAATCAGAATAATTATGCTAATTTAAAACAGGTACAAAATAAAGTCACAGCTGAAAAAATATATTTCGTACTTTCGTTGAAAACGGAATTTTAAATATCAGAACTTCTGAACAGAAATGTTACGATGTGCGCAAATTCACTACTCTACGAGTATATTTTACTATGAAAATATACCTACAACTAAACAACCTATAGGTGGTAGAAATATTCTGTCATGAGATGAGAATTTAGTTTTATTAAAATAACAGCAGTATGGCAAATAAAATGTTAATAGCCCAATAAACAGACAGAGTAGGTACGTAGGAATGCTTAAGGTACGTAGATTAAAATTTTAGGTCTCTTGTAATCAAAATGTCACACATTCTTTCTGTCCCTTCTCAGATAATAAGTTTTTCTTTGTTGCTATTACGCTAAAATGTTCATTTTATATAACGGTATGAATCTCATAAATGCGCAATTAGAGTAATGAAATTCATTATTTGTATCAATTTCATAAACTCTCAAAAAATCGGAACGACCAGTTAAACTATTCGTATAGCCTGTACACTGGGCCAAGTATGATTGATATGTAGACTAGTTGATTTTGAATCAAATTTTTAGGGAAATTAATAGTTCTCTTACCCAAAAAAGTATCTAGTTATTAGAAGAATTAATTTTGTGATCCTTACCTAATACGATAAGTATACGTAGTAGGTACTAGGTATTTGTTTTACTTTTGCAATGATTATTTAGACTCAATGCTTTTAATGTTTTTAGGTTCTCATAAAGAATTCAAGTACCTACCTTGTAGCCTAAACTCAGCACATCGAGGGTTGTCGAGTGCCTGAGAATGAAAAATATGGTGCGAACATCGTGTTTGTTTAAGCAAGGTTGAACGTAGGCGCGTAATTTATTAGCGGAGATAAATTTCAACCCTAAAAGCCAGTAGGAGGGTAAAACACATTGCTCGCATTGATGATATCAGCCTGCTGGTCCAAAATATATTGCACTCTATCGCTCGATTCAATATTGTATGGATTGGTGAAGTATACCGTGTTATGAGGTCGTTGAGGGGCTTGTGTTTACTGCTACAGATAGGAATACATTTTCCATTTGGTGCACAGCTTACAATTGAAAAGGCATTTTGTATCTACCAGTACTGATTTGATATTGAACGAGGAATTACTTAACGGAAGGATAGATTTTCTTTAGATGTTTTAGGGTTAACATCTTTGATTAACCTCATATTGCAATGTGTAGTAGAAAGGGCCTAGTATTGACACGTAAATGAGGATTACATTCGTTCGTTTACTAAGCATGGGTCTGGTAAACTAATGACCCGTAATTGATTTGCGGTTCTGACTGATCGAAAACACTTTGTTCGGAACGTTTCTAGAAAACGTGAGAAAGTAAGCACGATTCTAAGTAACAGTTATGAATTCCAACGCTCAGTATTACACACGAGAAAATATGTTCCAACATTTATAACACTTGTGAATATGGCGCTTAGTATGAAAGTGATGTTTTAAACGAAAATCAAATGTGGCGGGATTCGAACCGGAAGAGTGGTAATTAAGTTCATCCCTTCAGCTACAACTCTTCAGCTACGGCCGCTAGTTAAATAGGTATTTCTTTGATTTGACATACCTTGCGTAATCAATAGCTGAATTAATAAGTTATGCATATGAATAACTAACTAACTACGTTCATCTCTACATCAATAAATTCATGCTTTGACACACTTTACTTTGCATTTGTTAAATAGAATTTACTTCACATTAAAACGTAGATAATATAGGCCAACAATAAAAGGAATAAGTAAAGTTTTATTAATATTTAATTGCCTTAATAATGTAAATAGAAAATCGTACCTTGTTCATATATTATTTTGTGTAACACAATTCCTTTCTTTGTAAAGTTTTCTGTGAGAAACTTACTTTTTACCGCACAATACCTTTTGTGAAGTACCTACCGTTGGATATTAATGGTAATAACAACGAACGCTACACGGCCAGGTTAATTTAGTATTTATTGGGTAGTAAGTAGGTCAAAGCTACAATGTATTCGATAGCTTATAAAGGTATTATAGCAGGCGAGTAGGTATACTTGTGGGGTCTTAACAATGCTCTTTAGTAGTCTGCTAAATAAGTAACAACTTGTACTTTTATACAAGTAATTTTATCGTTCTTTTTATTTGTAGTTTTATATTCTAACTTTCGAGTTAGATGAGATGGTTTAGGTCTTAGTACATCAGGGCTAGTAAGTCCGATTTGTCCAATTGGTCGCGAAATAACGCCTGATAAAATTAACTAACTTTAAGATTAATTTCGCATAGTTTAGCAAAGTTTCTTATGAAGGTTTTTTCAGTATAGTCTATTCTTAACCATTAACCTCTAATCTCCTTAAGCATCACATCAGAGGTCTTATAGCACATCGATAAAAATAACTTCCAATTTATCCGAGCTAATCCGAACCATCAACTTTATAATCTCTAATACATATTCAGTTCCAGACACGCCATTAGTCGGGAGCTCCCGAGTATCCCCTAATACCTGAGCTATAACTTTGCTAATTCATATAGGCACGTAAAAGGGAAATTAACCCAGTGTTCTTAATTACATTTTCGCATGCTTTACTTTCGCTTAAAAGGGTCGCTTTGTACACAGTTTACCCAACCCTTACACATTCAAATAGATGAAAGTTTTTAATCCAACTTTTAATATCGTTTGATTCAACTCAAATTGTGTTTTATGTGTGGGAACTTTGTGTTTTCTATGGCGAGGCTGCGTTTGAGTTTTCTATAAAGGGGAAGAATTTACACGTTTTATGTTCTGCATCCCATTAAATCCCGCTGGATGTAGCGGCCGTAGTTAAATAAGAACTCAAAGGTCGCAGGTTCAATTCCGAATTACTAGCAATTTTTTTAAAAACATTTTTAAATAACGACAGTTACTAGTATCCTTTAATCTACACAATACGTTTCCATGACCACTAAATTAAAATATATTTGGTACAAAAAAGTCCGTTACACCTTCTGACGTACCTTTAAAGAACAGGAACGCGATTTGGAATCATCGGAAACAGCATAGCGTGTTTGTTTTAATGCGAGCGAAATTAGGTTCGGTACATATTGGCGTGCACACAACAGGGTGATTGCTTTTGGATGTCGCTAATCTCATTACGATTGGACACATTTCCGCCGAACACTGGATTAGTACGGTCCGATGAAGATCAAAAGAACTTATTTATACGCGAGAATGATTATTATGACGGAACTTTAAAGGTTTAGTTGCGCGGAATAACAAATAATATGAAACGTGCTTTCAAAGGAGTTATTTTAAAATTTCATGTTTCGGTTTATTCATGTGACGAATCATCCTAATTGTATTGTTTCATTTTTTTGATAGATACTCGTAATAATGGTTGTTATCGTATTGTGTTATGATACCTTGTTATCCAATTAGTCTACCACAGAAATGAGGTTTCAATTTTAGGAATGAATTTGTTATGAAATGTTTAAACCTCTAAAATTCTAAATCAAACGAGCCTAACTGTTCATTAGAACAGGATCAGATTTAAAAAGAAATGTTTACATTTATTTCATAATTAAAGTATTAGGTATGAGGTATAATTGTTACAAGCTGTATAAATTGTACGGATAAATTGTTTTAAAAAATGGAAATTGTTTGAACGCAAATAAGTTTCTATTTTACTTTTAACATGAGTAAGTATCATACACAATGTTTAGTAAAGCAACTTTGGCTGCCAGCATTCAGGTAAATTGAATTCGTTCGCTCCAAAACCAGTATCTATACCGGACACTATCCAAACTTTTGCATTAGCTTAATGTAACTTTTTTCTGTTGTGAAAACAAATAGATACGTGACTCGACTCACACGAGAACCTGGGAATCTGATTTTGTTGAATACGATAGGTTTCTAAATGGGTTATTCGTGAATAAAAGCCATGTAAGTTGTACGAGCAAGCTTTATGCAAGTCGAAGTCGCGTATTCTACGAATTCATTTCTCATTCCTTACTGTAGAATTTTACGTTATAGGTAGTAGTTACATCTAAATTTCTCGTTTTATACACGTAAGGTAATAACTTCCATGGCTTGTAGTTGAATTCATATGTAATTTTTCTGAAAGAGGCTTACTTGTTTGCTAACTACTCACCTGATAGAAAGTGTATTAGTCCTTCGACAGAGTATCAGTATTTCCATAAATTAAATTTTCTACGTATTTCTTTATGATTATTAAATTCCATATCTAAAACCCGAGCCTATTTTGTTTAAAAATTCAAATGCCGTACATCTATACTAATATTATAAAGCTGAAGAGTTTGTTTGTTTGAACGCGCTAATCTCAGGAACTACTGGTTCGAA
>DWOF01000220.1:0-11836 GCA_018250795.1 Clito sp. Burns02 | reverse complement strand
AACCAGTAGTTCCTGAGATTAGCGCGTTCAAACAAACAAACTCTTCAGCTTTATAATATTAGTATAGATTGGGTTTAAAAATATTATCTAACAGACAACTGGAAATGAATTCAAAAACTACTAATGAATTTTCAGGGCAGTTTAAAGCCTAAAAAATATCACGAGTTTTTAATTTTTAATTTACGAGATTCACAAAAAAGTCTTGATGAACATATTTTTTAAATAAAAACGTATTTCTCAAAATTATTCAATCCACTTATGCTTTTCAGCATATGTTAAAGCCATGGCAATGCTATATTTTTACGGGCGCTTTACGTGGTGTTTTTGTTTCATTCAACGTTTAACATTCGTATTTCTACATTTTGAGAGTGTTACGTATGGCCCATCGGTCTACTGCCTTTTCTGCTTTCATCCATAGAGATTAGAAATACGGTTTTGGTACTGAATGTTTATGTTCACGAAATTTTTTTCATTGTGGCAACACTGTGATACAGCAGAGTTTGCTGTCACTATCAGGTGTCAATTGTCAGGATATAATGTTTGTTATATTGACGAAGTTGAAGAAATAAAAGCATTCATCGTTATTTATTTTATTACGCCAGAAGAAATACATTAGGCTTCATAACATTATAAATACTGAAGGAAACAAACTAAGTTTCGAAAATTATCAAATACTGTTTGGGTAAGATGCAAAATGAGTATCTTAACTAAACCACCCAAAATATTTCATGAAATTCTCTTAAAACTTGGGCCACACAGTGACTTGCCGAAATCAGAACATTTGTTCTTAAAAAGAGATTCTTTCTTTTCTTTATTCGTATTGATAATGATAGAAAATGGATTCCACGTAAAAATGAGCGACAGTAAATTATTGGAAGATATTGTCGATATCGATGAAGAACATTTGTCGAAGTGGAAACTGACATCAGGATTGTATGAGGCCGAGTTTTTTATGCTGGGTCTTAATGAAATATCAATAAAGATGATAATGATTCCTTTAGGAACTAATGTTTTGGTGAATCTTGTTATAAATGAAATGAATTCAGAGACATACTCTATGTGTTTACCAGTTGATCAGTATGTTGAATTGAACAATGTAACAACAGTCACGAAGATGTTTTGCAACCTACAACAGTTGTCCGATGCATTCAAAAATAAAGTTGTTACTCCAGTGAAAAGCAGACTACTAAGTTCCTGTGGTTATCCTGGTGCAAGTTTAGTGGGACTCCCGGAAGACCTATTTTTGAAGATTATGTTTTATCTTCCGATCTCAGACATTATAAGTGTATGTAAAACTTGTAGAAATTTTAAGGAAGTGATTGACAATGATAATTTTTGGCATAAATTGTTTATAAGAGACTATAAGTTGCCGAATGCTGATGTACAAAATAACTGGAAGGTGTTATATCAAGAACATTATGTAAAATGTAAATATAAGAAAATAGTACGAAGATATCCTCATCTATGGTTAACACCTCTTATGATTGCAATTTAAATACTGAATGTAATGTGTTTTGGCTGTGCAATATATGACTTTTATAATTAATACTTGAGCAGTTTTATTCCAACACTATTTTTAGAGTATACCTATGGTGCTGAGCTAATTAGCTTATGACACTATTAACTAACTATTAACAGGATAAGCTCCTATGGATATTCTTGAAGTCTAAGGTGTAAGCTATCGTGTTTCTAGCAACTACACCTCTCCAATCAAAACAAGAGTTAGCCATTTGAGTTCATGTTTTACAATGAATTATGTGGGCAGCAGTAGTTATGCCAACAAGCCATAATGTACTGAAAATATCAACTAGTTACTTGTTTACCCATAGCTCCCAAACTAAAGAATATCAATTTGAATGTAGCATTAGGTGCCATGATTAGCATTTCAAATATCTGCCTTTTGTCTCCAAAGGCTATACTTGTATGTAAATTGCATTGATAACACTATTCCTCAATAGCTATGAGAAAAAGTAATCATCTTCACAAATTAATGTTATGTTTATATTAACAGTATTAACACTAATGTTTAAATCCTATTTGGTAGGTGACAGTGGTGATAAGGCAAATCTGGGTCTGCAAGGGCTCGGTAAAGGCGGCAGGCATTTGTCCATTCCTCTTGACTCATCACTTCCTAATGGTGATTTATGTAAGTAAAAGTAAATTTATTAAAATATATTTCATAACATTGTTGAGTAAAACACAAATTTTTAAAGATGAGTCATTGAATATTCAGATAAGTGTTAGCATTCAATGTACTGTATGTATACTTATTGGATTGATCAAATCAAAACGCCATTTACAATTTTAACCAAATTGACCTCGAATCTAACAAATATCTAGTTCAGCTAAAAGCAGATCCTCGATATAGGTTCATATTACGTTAATAGGTAGGTATCATTTATACATAGTTACGACGTAGTTCGATCTACGCTAATATCGTCATCGAGGTTTAAAAAACAAATTTTCAATGTAATTGAAAGGCTGAGTAAGGAAGCGAGTTAAATACAGTATAGGTATACAATCTAGTACGGTTGTGTGACGATGTTTCATGGGGTTCAAACGCCTGCGGTGTAGCGGGGATCGGGCTCCCAGGCTGGGCTTAATACGAAGGGTGAGAGGTGCGCATTTAAGATGCGCCGCGCAGCCTCCTCTCGTCTCTGTGGCGCCGCCATCGGCGAGTTGAGGCGTGCTGCGCGAACTGGACGCCACGGCCGCAGTAAATCATAAATGTAGGCCCGTGTGCCGTGCTTATGTGCTGATGGGTTGGAGGTGAGACAGCCGTGGAGGGCCCGCGGGTGGCGCGCGATCGGCCGCCGTGGCGGTGCTACGGACCTATGCTAACCCACAGCCGATCCGAAGGTGATTTCCCTATATATACCGGAGGTGAGCAGACTATGTTTATATTGCTATCGGTTCAATTTATTTCAATGCTACCATGCAGTCTTCGGCATTTTGTTTGCTCTGTTGTCATCAACGTGGATTTCGATACAATTATTCTATTCAGCAGTACTTAAATTCCTTATCTTCTTAAGATTACAAACAAAAATATAATTTTAAAGGATTTGTTAATGTAATAATAGTAACTAGTTGTATACGAGAAGCGGTTTACTTTGGCGTCGGATAGTGAGATAGCTCAGATAGCCCAACGAGGGATTTACAAATCGATAGTCTAGCGTTCTATTGCTTCTGTCAGTTCTATGATGTGATACATCCTTAGCGTATAATTTATTATGTTTAATCTTTTGGAGATCGTTCTGTTTAGTATGTTTATAGGTATTTCCGAAATATTTGTTTGATGTTGTGGTAAGAATAGCTGTACCCATTCAAGCTTCATCGCATAAATTACATGCTCATATGAGTTTGAAGCTTGAAAGTGTGGTCGGTTTATTTTCTAGGGCAAAGGGCTAATCTATTAATAAATAAAGGCTGCACGCTTAACCTAACCATAATCGTGCTCACTCCACCATCGATGGTTGTTGTGATCCTTCGACCAGATGCTTATATGACGCGTAAGGTTGGATTCACTATCGGATTAATTTACGGTTAAATAGGTATGTTTTTAACATCTCATTAAGTAGAACGACCAATTTTGGAGATGTTAACGAAAGTAAATAATAAAGCCTCGACAATTTTCGTATGGTTGTACTGAATAAAATTACTTGATTCATATACATACTTACAATACTATATTATTATCACTGATAAATGGTTCCTATCAGCCACTATCTAATCTACAACACCTCAACATAATGTCTTAAAGTAAGTAGTTACAATTCGCCTCTCAATTCATATAGACTTTGATATTGTTTGAAGATGATCAATTATAACAAATTGTTTGCAAAGTTCAAGAAACAGTGACGATAATGAGTGGTTAATAATAATGGACGATATAAATGTTAAAAGAAACGCCAAAAAGGCTAAGCATAGACCTATTGACGATGATACTAAAAGTGAATGTGGGAATTTAGATAATGATGAAGTTTCATGTAAGTGTTTTAATTGTCCTTTTAATATTTAAAGGAGATGTCGGTAGGTAAGGTAAGTAACGAAAAGATATCAGGTTCTAGAAGTATTTATCAATTTAAATCGTTAGCTTGTAGTTATTGTTTTAATCTGGTTTAACTCTTCATACTTTTTTTCTTTGGATACCTATATAACAGGTAGATTAATGTTGGGAACTGGGTAAAAAAAGAGTGCAGGTCTATTTCGAGTTGTGTTTTTCTACAAGCTTTTTCCACAATACGGCTTGGCACGCCGAGTGGCCACGGCGGTGCGGGGTGCATACTCACTCGTTTCAATTTAAGCACCTGTCCAACTGACGAGCGAAAAGCGACGTTGAATTCCTAGTGCGGGATTTCGAGGGAAGCCAAGTCGTTATCGAGGCACGACAACCAAACATTCACTCATGCATACCGCGGTATTTCTCGATGCCAGCTTACGTTTTGCTTTAGATTTAAAGTTGTACTCTGCATAATGATAAGCTTTCTTACCAATTCCGGTAAATTTAACGTTTTTCTGTATATTTTAATTCTCAAATACGTTGTGAAGTATTTAGGAGAATATGTTTAAGTTCGGGTAAAATGACAGTCTTAAATCTTCGATATCGACATTCTTTGAGCAAGAATTATTGAGAGATGCGAATGTGGTGTGACGTCACTTGGGAGGTTCGGCAAAGGCAAAGCTCGCCATCAGCATGGCGGTTATGGCACGGATCGGCGAGCAAAGCGAGTTGAATGCAACATGCAGGGGCGCCGGGCCCCCGCCTCGCCTCGCGCGCACGTCTCACGCCGCGCGCCAGTCCGACGCCGAGCGTCCCTCGTGCCGCAGGTACTATAACGTATCGTTATTGTCAATGCTCGTGTAAATAGCTGTCGCGCGTTTGTTTGGTGTTCAATCTCAGTGCAGTGCTTTGTTAAACTGTCAAAAGTGTATATGGCATACGTACGATATGGGCGCATGTAGTTGACATGTCGCTGAGCGCGCCCGCTCAGGCGGTGCGCGGGACTAGGACCAATAGCCTCGACCAACTCGATTTCCAAGAGCGCCGGCAGCTGATTGCAAGCTCCTTGTCGCTTACGGATTTCCTTCATGTCGGCGCTAAGGAAGTAGCTGCGGTCGCGGGTCAGTCCCTAATATGTTTTTCCTTATTCATCGTATTCCTAATCACGTACCTATAAGCATTATGGTCACCTGTTTACACGTATGTTTGTATCGTAGATACGCAGTAGGTCTCGCTGTTGCGGTCATAATATACCTACTTAGGTACGTTTACACTGTTTAAGTCGAAAGAATAGTGCAGAGTTTATATCACCAATGTTTTATTTTCACTGTCCCTCAAAGTAGGTACAATTCATTCTGAATTTATCATTACTAGAGGGTTATACTACTGGTCCTAAGGTCTGGCCAGATGGTTATAGGTAGGTACAGCAGATATAATTGATGGAAAAGCTCGTCATTTCATCGATACCTGTCCATTGTTTTAAGCTGCATTAGCTTCAGAACTTGTTGTACGCTGTACTATGCCCTATCTGACAGGTGGATAAGCTAACTAAAGGTGCTGTCTCTAGAAAACTACCAATTCACTCATTATGTCTTACACCAACTGGTTTTCATTTGAACCTATCATCTCACTGAAATACCTAGCACATCTAAAGAACTCATTGTAAATGTCGTAGGCCATTATGTTTTGGCTTAAATGAGTCGAGAAGAATTTAAAACAAAATGCTCAGCTAGGTATGTTCAGATAAGATAAGAAACAAAAGGTATTTCTGCTACTCTATCTGCTCTACATTTTTCGGAGGTGATTCATTGTTTGTGTTGTTTAGGTAAATATTGATCATCCATTTTAAATCATTTTCTTTAATAATGTACCAATCCGCCAGATTATTTAGACAGCTGAGCAAATAACTTAAGTAGTTTATTATTTAAATTGGCACAGAAATCTCGGAACAATTTTTTTGCATAAATATTATTATAGTTTTTAAGTGTTCTCTTATTATTTTTTAACGAGTTTAAATAAAAGAAACTGTCTTGAAACCCAGTTAAAAAAATTGACAAAAATACTGACCTAGCATACTAGATGAAATCAAATAAAGTTTGCAATTAGTATGAATATTTCGTGATGAGTTGGGGAGAATTAAGGCGAGTTCCGTATTGTAATAAAAAATACGCCTATATATATGAACCTTCTATAGCGTGCCCAAACAATATTCATATCTGTTGCGTACGAGTTATTCACGTGCTGATGTCACGTCGCCAGATTTACGAACACTGCCATTTGTAACTGTTACTTGGATTAAAGCCTTTGTGAATCATGATTTATTTTTATAATTTAAATAAGAGTTTTAATATCTGGCTCATTCATCATCAGAAAATTACAAATTGATGTACATATAATAAATAAGTATTTCTGACAGGAAATTCCAAATCTGTAGGTACCTACATAAGACAACCAAGAGCAAAGTAGTGTAGATAGGTAGTGCTTTGTCGATTTTGTAATACATAGTTATTTGTTTTTGTAAATTATCCTTACTATTCGTAAAGTACTGGAGATGTACAAGTATTGAACAATAAAATATTGGCGTCTATAGTTATGTTGCGTGGATAGCGGTCACGGTCTCGATGGCGAGGACACGTTGATGCCGCATCATTGATCTCGGTGGGCGTTTGCCGACACGTTACTCATTGCTCATTACGAAACACACCGAGAGGTCTAACTGCAAAAAACTGCGCCATTGTAAGGATGTTGTAAGGCGCTTGCCTTGCTTGCGAGTGCTTACTCGCGTAGTAACTAGGTAAATCTGTAGATCTGCCAGTAGGCACACAACCATTCTTTGATTTAGTTTTTAATTATATTTTAAACAAATATGCTTCCGAATTTTGAATTATGAATTCGTTTCTAAATATGTAAATATTTTTTCGAGCTTTGAAGCAATTCACTCTGCCGAGTTTTAATAATTTTACACTTGACTATAATAGTGTTCAAGTGAGTTAAGAGGAACATAAGCATTTCTATAATGTAACGGAAAATCTAAGAACTAAGCTTCGACAAATATTCATTGTTATCCTTATTCCAGCACAAATCAGATCAGAGGGAAAAAAATCTTCATTTATATTGATCACGAAGCAAGCTATTGGTTATAGTAGCAGAGAGTTGTTATTTTGTTAGAATACAATTGACGTCGTCAGCATACAAATTGGTTGTAATATCTACGTTTAGCATGCATACCATGATAAACTAGGAACATCTCTTTGGCGATAGTATTCGTTGAGAGATGCTATCATTGAAATAACTAAATAATCTGTCTTCCTTAACAAATATTACATAATAGGTAGTAGTTCTAATTAATAGTCTTCAATCTTCACAAACTACGGTCATTGTTTCTTTTTGTTGTCAAAACAGTAATCTTAATGTATTTAATTGATAACTGAGTAGGTAGAGTTAGTTAGGTACTTTTCGTAAAGTATCGTAGGTACGATATAGCTCTGCGTAAGTATATGACACATGTTTGGGGAATTTTACAATAAGTAGGTAATCAAATTACATTCAGGTCTTTTTACAGATTCCGCAAATATTTGCCTTGTTTACATTCGTAAAACATATTTGACGTGTTTATGAGATAGGAAACTACGTCCGTAAGGATAAAATATACGAGTTGATTATGTTGTGTATTGTGTCGATAAGAATGGTAGTTATATCTACCTACTTGCTATAACATTTCTTAACTGTTATGGAGATGCAGATACATAACATCTGTATAGGTAGGTACATTGTTTCGCGGGCATTGTGATGTGCGCGGACATTCCCCGGACAATGGGCTCTCGACGTAATAGAACCATTGATTGTGTTGATGTGTATGAATGGTAATGGGTATCTACTGTGTCGCAGCTTAGTGTTGTTCACGCCAAGGACACATTACTCGTATCAGTTATAATGTTTGCTTTATATAGGTACGAGTGACTTCGATCATTGTTAATACCGTTAGGTTAAACAACCAGCATTTGGTATGTGTGATTAATTACACGGGACACATTTAAATAGGGTCGGCGTCCGTTCCCCGCTATTAGGTACCTACTTCAAATGTTTCGAACGGACAAGAGCCTTATAAATTACACGACAGTGAAGGAAGATATCATGAGAGCTAAATTTTCACACTTATCATTGTAGCCTACTACGACCTACGTTATAAATGCCTGAATATTTTCTACTGTAAAATCCAACCAGACAATGGAGAGCAAATATTTTATTCTATCCTTTTGTTGACAGCAAAAAAACAAAATGGTTCAGCGGTCCGAACGAACAGCCTGGGCTCGGGCGCGCGGACCCCACCAGCGGAGCGCACCAAGTCCAAATTCTCAGCTTTCGGCAGACTATTCAAACCGTGGAAGTGGAAGCGGAAAAAGAAATCGGAGAAATTTGAAGCAGCTTCTAGAAGTGGGTGTTTAATTTCTGCTTTGATTAACATACGAATCATGAATGAAATCATGATCTAGCCACAATAAGGAAAGAGTGATTATACCTGTGTTACCTTATCGTAATAAATTTCAATTTAATTAATTTTATACCTAAGTGAACGGTACCTATTCTGTTACATTTTTATATCAGAGGATTTTAACGTTTCTCTTAGCTGTGTATTCACACGTTTATTTTTTATTTTTGCAGCTTTAGAAAGGAAGATATCCGTCCGAGCTAATAGAGATGAGTTAGTCCAAAAAGGAATCCTTTTACCGGAAAGTCCAGTGACACCTGTACCGGAAGCCAGTAAGTCTACTTTTTGATTGTATTCAGCAAGTATTCCGTCCAAAAAAAGAATAAAAACTGTACAATTTCTGCACATAATAAAGCTTGACACAATTAGCCGTATTTCAACATAAATGAAACTTAAATTATTCCGTTGAACCATTCTCAGTTTCTTGGCACAAGCTCTCTACCTGTGGATCGTTAATTTCAATAAAATTGGGACTCAGAACTGTCTCTACATTATGCCTGTTGAAATTACTCTTTCAATTCGCAAGTGTTAATTTTCATTTTTAAAATTCTTTTATAATTGTCATAAATTGCATTTTGTCATTCTCATTGTACCTACTTGGTACCTACTGCAACGGTGGACGCCTTTGTACCTATCAGCCTTAGAATGGTGTACAAAATTTTTAATTATTATACAATTAAACGTCTAATCTATTTGTACTCCGAACTGTTGATATGTTAGCGTAATGAATGTGTTTAACCGGTGTTTTTCTAGCAGACACTCGGTGATACAATGTATCATGCCATTGTTTGCAAGTAGACAATGCATAGGTAAAATGTTCGATGAATTCCTTTATGTTCCAAGTGAAGATTTTGTTACTTCATCCGTTGTTTATTACAATTTAATACTGATGTTCAATTGTTTTTTTTCTATGTAACATTTCGCATGATTAGGTACCTACTTATCTCCTTTCTACAACAAATGGTCAATTTATACTTCGTTGAAGTTTAAGATCACCGCTTAGAATATGCACGTGTCCGAAATCACTCTCCCAACAAAAATACAAGACTTTTTTTATAACAAAGGGATTGGGTTTGACCGTTATCGCGCGAGAAACCGCCTAAGATGGAACTTGCTACGGCTGGTTAATGTAAGTGGTTGTCTGGGTATAGATGAGGAGTCATCGCCGGAAGAGTCGCGCAACGAGCCGGCGGGCCCCGGGGGCATGGACCGCGGGCTGAGCGGCATGCACGCGGCGCTGCAGGCGCAGCTCGCGGCGCAGCTGGCGCAGCAGCAGGCCGCGCTCGCCGCCGCCGTCGCAGCCGCCGCCGCCGCGCACCACCACCACCAGAACAACAATGGTAAGTCTTACACTAATTTCATGTTCAGCGTAAACATTGTCGGAACCTAGTTCTAGACCAAAGTAGAGCAATATTGTCCTTTAGCACCCTTTTTTCGACGCATTCGAAATTTAAAACTATTCCGAACGTTATAAAATTAAGTTCAGTCGTTAAAGTATAATTTCGATAAAAAAGCAATTGGTACGTCTATTTCCTCTGAAATCTCTCTTCGCTCGGTACAAGCAATCTTTCACATTAACGCCACATTGCACTGATAAAGACGGTGTAAAGAAAAAATTGGGTGAACGTATTCATGAGCAGAGAAAAGCAACGCGTGGCAGGAATTAGCTGCTTCCTGGCAGGACGAGCCCCGAGCGTTGACCTCCTGCCGTCCCGCCTCGCCTTGCGCCCGCCAGCCATGCTGCCGTCATCAATCCACTCACGTCACCATTACTTATTATTAAAATCATTATAGCATATCGATTCACAATTAAGTACTCTATGACTCCATAGAATGTCCAAAGTTCGCATTGAACCTAGCAGGGTAAAAGTAGCCTATAGTAGCGTATAAGTTTAGACGAGCTTGACAAGCCATCCACTAATTTGATTAGCAAGTGTATTTATTAAACCCACCCCAATCGCGGCAAAGAGGACTTTGCGGTTCGGTGTATCATTTGGAATGGGGCGCTTCTGGTCTAGAGGTAAGGGGGTGGTTCGAAGTCTAGATCGAGTGTGTTGCGGCGGGGGTTGCGGCGGGCGCGGGGCGCGGGGCGGGCGCGGCGCGCTCAGTGCTGGCCCGCCCGCGCCCGCGCCCGCTCGCTGCCCGCTCGTCCGCGCAGCGCCGCGCCGCACGCCCGCCGCCCGCCGCCCGCCGCACTAACCTCTCTTACCTCACTTACACGTCTCATCTCTCCTATCCACCACCTGTAATAATACACGTCCACTCCCATAGATACTCTCGCAACGCGTCTATCGGTCGATGCCTAATGACATAATATGACTACCACTGATAACTAATTGGCTTGCCGGGCTTAAAGTTTATTGACTCAGGATTTATCTGTCATAATCGTTACTGTTTATTCTAGTTTATTTGTTCTTCGCTGTCTGTCTGCGTAAACCTACATAATAATATAATATCAGTGAAGATTTCTTCGTTTGGAAGCTTTTTATTGTTTTACTTCGTAGATGTTATAGCGAGAAAAGCTTCGTTTTCATGTTGATTTCCATGTCAGCCAATTCTACTTTACCTTTTAAGTGCTTTTTCCTGATCTAGACAGGGTTTTTATTTTATTTTATAACCGATGTGTGTTACTCATGGTCTGTAGCGGGTCGCGAGGCGCGAACTTAGCAGGCGATATCGATCGACACCGGCCGCAGCACGCGACCGCGTTCGCTGCACCGACGATAATGTCCCACGGCGCTCGTTACCTACTCGTACTTTAAACCGATATTTCTATTTAAAATATTACAGACAATAATTTACAACTGTTCATATTAATTTAAGATACAGACAGTTTAATAGTCGTTATTCGGAACGAGTGCCTTACTTTTAAACAATTCTCACCCGGGTGCATAATATGGGCCAGTCACCTGAAGTGATCGTATGACATAACAGTTGCATCGCGAGTGCAATGGTGATCGCGCGCGTTTAGCAGTCAGTGTGATGTGGGGTGAAGCGGGTGTGAGCGCGTTGTGGTGGCGCGCGAGGGTCGTGCGCGGCGGATAACAGCGGGCGCGGTGTCGCGAGCGCCGCCGCGCGGCAGGCGCGTGCCGCCGCCGCCCAGGCCGCCCCGCCCGCCCCGCCCGCGGCCGCCGCCTGCGCCGAGGCTCTCTATGATGGGCTACATCATGGGATGCGCTTGCTTGAGAGGTCTCATTATCTACTTATGAATTATTTCACCTTTTACAGTTTTGTCCGCAATTTACGATACTTTGATAGAGTTACGGAAAATTATTTTATTTTGAAAAGCAAAACTAGATCACTATCTATATTCTTAGCATTAACCTCGTTTGTCTAAATCTAAAGTT
>DWOF01000219.1:0-11874 GCA_018250795.1 Clito sp. Burns02 | reverse complement strand
CCATGAAAATTGGTCCAGCAGATCTCGAGTTATAAGTGTTGTAACAAACCCGACTTTGTTTTATATATATAAGATAACGTTACGCAGAACATTAATTAATGTACAATTTTCTTTCCAGGGGTATCGCCAAAGCGGGAGAGCCAAACAACCTATCACCCTTATCACCCGGAGTGCTGTACATGGACCCAGCAGTCCACGCCACCCTCAGGCGGAAGCAGAGAAGACTGGCTCGCGAGAACCCTGGGGTTCTAGCAGCAGTCGCCAAGGGAGCCAGCATGGCGGTAGCCGAGTGCCAACACCAGTTCAAATTCAGACGATGGAACTGTTCAACGAGAAACTTCCTCCGAGGAAAGAACTTGTTCGGCAAGATTGTTGACAGAGGTCAGTTTATAGTTCAATAGAAAGCAAAAGTAGATTTTAAGGTAGCTATAGATGTAAACAGGATTTTTATTGTAAAACGAAAGTGATTCAGAGTTGAAGACTAGAATGGGTCGAGACACAAAAATAATTAAAAACACTTTAGCTAGGATATCTACATAATTCGTAAATAACTTTAAGTGCAATAAAAAGGTTTCCAACAAAATCCTAATTTGTCATAACTCCGACCTTTGGCAATCAACCGAGCCTTACAAAGGCAATATTCAAATTTATTATAATAAATTGCATACCCGTTAAATTAATTACGAATAAATTCTGATAAAGACTGACAACTTAATGCCCAAACCGCGATTATCCCCTCGCCAATAAATAAAAAAACAAAAGTTTTTAAATAGCGAATACGAGAACACGCGACATTTGTTTGTTCACAATTTCGAAACAAAGCGAACAAAACGTTAAAAAGACGTTAAGAAGATAAGCGTTAAACCTCTCGAATGCCAAGGAAGCAGATTACAAAGCATTGACTCGTTTATATTCGAGTAATCTGTTAAAAAACGCGATCGAAAATTTCGCCGGATCTAACTTGAAAAAACGTTGGACACAAAAAAGGTCCTTTTTGTATAAGTCCCTAATCCCAGTCATAAAGAGTGGCTACAAATTAAGTGATATCTTTAGTTGGCAACCCTTTTAAAAGATGTTATCTGTATTCAACGGGAGGGTAGCGCGTCGGGGGCACATATAAAGGGCTCATCAAGATAAAACATCCCGGATCAATTACATGCGGCCGAGTGACGTTCCAATTCCCGTTTGTCGATAACTCGTCTTATTTTTGTTCCTTTTTCGAATTCAAATCGAGAATGCTTTATATGCGTTTTAAATCGAATAATCGTTGTTTTCTAGAGTCGCTACACTAACAATGCGAATATTGATGATTGAAATCTCTATCCGATTAATCACGCTTCGTATCCTTTGTAAGCATCCATTATGTTGCATACGGCTTCAGAAATCGCTGGCACCAGTTCGTTCCATTAGGTGATGCGAATAGATGGATAAGATAACGAAACATTGGCGGAAGCATACGCATTAAGTACCGTAGATTGCATCCAAATTCAACTGATAGTCACGTTATTAAAAGTTATTTGCAAACGCTACGAATACCTTTCCCATTCAACAGCGTTATACGAAATTAGGTATGTAATATAGCAGGCGAGATTAAATTCGTAAAAGGTGCACTTACGAAAATTAAAATGTTTACAACACTACCATTGATCAACATCACTTCGTCTAAAACTGTAGAACCTTATGTGGTTGGAATAAGATTGAAAGTCGCTTGGCAAAGGTTTTCGCGAGTGTCGAAATTGAGGTTGTAGCCCGGACCGGGGCTGCCCTATCTCCGGTGTCTGATTTCGATGCTTTGTACGCGATACGCCTTATTATGAGTCTGCGAACATCTGGCCGTGCAGCGAGCATTATTCGCTATTATAGCAAAAAAAGCCAGTTTTGTAAATCAAATCTGTCTCGGTGATTTTTTGTTTTGCTAAACAAGATATGTTTTACGCGAGTTCAATGAACGTGATGTAGATTTTTTCTATAGATTCGAAATGGCCGTGTAATAATAGAAAGCTTTCTTCGGAGTTCAGGAGCCCGCATTAGGAGGTTATCTGTGAATTAAGAGCATTCGCTTCGATATCTGTGGCGCGGTCGATCTCATTTCGAATTTGGAAGATATCGGGATGCACTGGCGTGTGATGGGGCCGGACCGGTTATTGACCCATTTCTCTTTCCGTTAATGAAATGCGCAAACGCTTTGTCAGATAGATGTATCTATTAACTTGTATTAAGAGACGTCGGTCCTTGAGAGTTTTTAATTCCTCTAGGTGAAAGTTTTTTTAAACCTTATTGACTGCTTTGACTATTTCTTCTTTAATTTTTAGCCGTTTTAAAAATTGTCTCTTCTCAAAACAATACAAATTCACAACAAGGGATATCGTTTTGTTTCATACAGAATTTTAATCGATTCCATATTTGGATAATGGTTCAAGATCGGTCCATCTCGATTACAACACGAGAAATAAGAAAAAAATTAGTATAAACTTTAAAGTATTCTTAATATCGCCTAATTGAGTGAAATCATTATACCCATTCAGACGTTTAAGACAATAAAAAAAGGAAAAAAGGTTGCGTAGAGGTTGTTTTAAAGATATATCGTATGCACAAATATTGGACGACTTTGTATTTTCAAAGACATATAGGTAGGTATTCGACGAACTAGCTTTGAATTTGGAATAGGTACTTTCCATTGAAGTTAAAGAACGTCTGTCTTATTAAACTATCAAGAGGTCCTAAGTTGTCAGTGATATAGGAAATTTCGATAAGTTTAAACTGTAACCTATCTTCGTGTGTGTGTGTTGTCCGTGTGTACACGTAACACCCACACCACAGGGAGTCCTAGTTAGAAGTGTGAGGCGTTATAATTTTAAGGTGATTGACATCGTAAATCAGCGACAAAGAATTAATTCTGCTAACAATTATTATACCTATCAAAACTAAATTGATAGCGGACATGCTATTATTAACCTGTTCTACATAAAATTCTTAACATACTTAGTAGATAACTATTCTAGGGCGTCGCATTCCAGGGTAATTATTAGTAGAATAATTCCTCGGACGCGTGAACGAACAGGTAAATCAAAAGGCATCATTTTCAAAACGATTAGCCCAGTCTTATTTATGTAAGTGGAATAACGTAAATTGCTGGGACAGAACCAATTAAGGCGATAAAGTTCGTTACACGTAAAACTAGTAATTACTCAGTTAGATGACTTTTTAGGGGTCCTTTGTACTTATTCAAAAACCATCGTAATACAAGAATCATTACGCTTACTTATTATGTTTAATTCACCATTATAATGATGTCATTTACTTTCCACTTACTATTTTCACTATTAACAAAGCAATATTTAGGTATGTATTACCTACCTATAATGTAGAAAAAACTCAAATAGTTTATATACGGAACACTTGTTTGGTGATACCGGATTTAATTTTTTGTAACGAGTTTTTTGTTAGCACAGCGACCAATGGAGCCAACCAATAAAATAATTATACCCCAGACAGTCGTGAATCGAAACGCCTAGAGCTAATATAAATATTGATATTTTATTCTCGCTACAAAAAATCATAAATCGAGTATCATTTTTCTAAATTAAAACCAAGCTCCAGTACGGGGAGCCCTCGGACCACCACCGTAATAATTTCACGCGTTAAAAAGAGCAAAAGGCACTACAAAATTTATGTTATATGCGTGTGCATTTAGACCATATTACTTTATTAAGGGCAGGCAGGGCGGGCGAATCACGCGGCCGCATATTACAGGCCGGCCGCAAATATCTGCCGATAAACTTTTTAATACATTGCAATTACGCTCATTTAAGAAACGCATAAAAACGAACGACCGATCTCGGCGGGTGCCCGTCACAACGCTACTCATTAAAGAAAAAAAAATCGTAAATATGAATTTCGAATCGCCACAGATCATCGAGCCCAAATATCTGAATAGGACCTCCTCGCCATAATTACACTTGGAGCACACAAAGGCCCCCCCGGATGGAACACGAATAATTACTAATATACACGTCGACGCGCCATTGACGTGTTGACGCGACATCTTCATCTCTTTGTGGTGTAAACCTCAAGGATCGTATTAACACAAATGATGACAACGGCACAATAGTCCGGCTT
Organism: Clito sp. Burns02; assembly: GCA_018250795.1. Classification (NCBI taxonomy): domain Eukaryota; kingdom Metazoa; phylum Arthropoda; class Insecta; order Lepidoptera; family Hesperiidae; genus Clito; species Clito sp. Burns02. Next base: position 7,755 of record DWOF01000219.1, on the reverse strand, counting down.
CATTCGACGGCTCATTGTTGACCCGAGAATAGAAAAATATATGGTCCGGGATCCCGCTGCGAGCCCTCCTGCGGTGTAGTTTAGCGATGCGACTGTAATCGTACACGCTCCACGGAAGCCACGTTTACACCTATCTCGACTCCTAATGGCAGGTAAGTCGGCCAATAAAACGACCTTTCCCAAATATTTCCTGTTTTGAACATTTCGTGCCTTCTGCCTCCAGATTCCAGCGACGTGGGTGGATTAAACGTATAAAACGATCCTCACCGAAAATAAAACGCATATAAAATGTCCTCGACGAAATATTTAATGCTCAATTAGATAAGCGTTTTGGGTTTTGTGGCGTTTGAATTGTTTTTGAGATACGAACGATTTGTGAAACTGAAAAAAGACTACGACACGGGCCGATATCGGTCGGATGACCGCGAATATGCTGTCATTTTTACTCATCGATTCGTTCGGTCGAAATTTAAGATTGAGTTTTTATTGTTTATGGACTGCTCGCTCGGAGTGGAATTATTTTCGGTGTTTTTTTCCGTAGTTTGGAAACAAATGTCTTTGTCCATTGTGTGAATGGGTGTCTCAGTGGTGGATGGTAGCGAGTGGTAGCCCCGAGCGCTTTGTGCCACTCACAATGAGTGATATATGAGCGACGTAATTTTGAATTGTCGCCTCGAAGCCTCCGGTCGGAGATTCAATGTGAAATTATTACCCGTGCACGGCATAACGAAAATGAATTATTGCTTTTTATTGCCCTATTCTCGATGAGCCTTTATAGCGAAATTACATCCCTACAGTTGTTCTCGCCACAGGGGGAGGCAAGTGTTGCATTGTTTTATTAGTGGAAGTAATTATAGTTTTATCGGGAAAAGAAACTCACTTGTTTAAAGACGTATACTTTACTTGATTTCAATTGGTACGTACATCATCAATGTATCGTAAAGTAACTTAAAAACATTGTTGTAGTGTTGTGGCGCTGGTAACACATTAATATCACATTTCTAACTAATATCAAATAGAATGAGACATAAATCAGATTAATATAATGACTTTTGTTGCCGGAGATAAAACATCATTATGTTCTCATAAAAGACAGTTTATACACGAATAAATGACTTCATCGCGCGCCGGCCCTGATAGGACGATTTCTAAACCGGCCAAACACCGTATTATAAAACCGGTGATTTATGGATGTTTTGAGTAATTACGTCTCATCAAATTTGAATAACTCGGTAACCATAAATAATGCGATACAAGCGACGCAACGCGCGAAACCGTCATAAGTCAATCCTTCAAATTAATCTCATCGGAACACCTCGCGTGATGACTTAATGCGGACGGGAACATATTTAATTAGTGCATTAATATCGTATTATTTAATGGGTTTTCTCTCCGGCCAGGTGTTCGTCAAATGTCAACAGTGATTAAGTTTTATTTCACGAGCCGGTCGGTCCGGCGATCGGTTGGATTTACGAGTTTTCGACTTTTATAAATTCTCATCGCCTCGCCTTAACTGCCAATCCTCGGCCGGAATTACTGCTCGGTGCTCGCGTTGTAAACCGACTTCGGGACCATTTATTATCCGCACAGATAATCCACCGACAGCACTTTATTATCAGTTATAATAATAATTTACTTTTATAGATTCGCATTACTCATGTTTGTTCTTATTTGACTGCGCCTGATGTGGTGGAATCGGCTCAATAAAATAATAGCGCGCCTTAATTATAACCGCTTCATATCGGGCGAGTCTCGCGAGTTCGACCAAATCGTTATTTGTATAAAACTTATAGGTACACGGTCGACATCAGATCAATGTTTGGGTAGTTAATTAGACCCATAGAAGGCATTTACATTTTATTCCGTACTCCGTGACTAATGCGGCGCTGGGCCGGAGCCTTCTTACATCTGTCATAATTTTTCTACGTCGCGATTTATTCGCAAAACGCGACAATCCGCTTTGTCCGACAAAATCGATGGCCGAGCACGCCAGCGAAATAAATTACTGAATTATTTATAGTTACATAAATATTTCGCCTCTTATTAGAAGCGAGAGAATCACTACCGAACGTAAAACGAGTTAGGCTGTGAATCATCGTACGGTCGTAGACGGACCAATTAAAAATAATATACCAGTTGCTGTTTACATTCCTAGTTGTTGGTAAAGGCCCGTTATGTCGTCGATACGTTTAAAGTAGCGAAGTAAAAATCCCAGCGGGCAGCTGACATCCGCCGGTGTCCAGATGTGTGGACAGCGGTCTAGGTACGCGTTATGAAGACGCGTATCGGTTCACAGCACGTGGTGGAGCCACCTGGTGGCGGCGCCCCGCAGACCGACCTCCGGCACTGAATAACTAATAGCAATATCAATATCTTTCTTTCTTAAAACGTACGAATGATCACTTTCTAAGACAACGCGTATTACAAATATGATGTCTACAATCGCAGTCTTATTCATTGTTAAAGAAGTATCAAGATTACCCGAAAGATATGGTTTATTATATATTTGCGCGTGTCCTATTTAATTGGCAACCGCCTATTTGTTACAGTTAGTGCAAGTCAACGTTCCCGACTCATTACTGTGATGAATGCCACCGCGGCAGGTCGTATTCGAATCTACCTTGAATTAATTTCGTCCGAGCATTGAACGATGGCGAAATTGACATTAAAATTCCCCGTGGAACGTCTCAAGTAATTGCTGAATAAAATACTTTTGTGTAACATCCCAAAGGGAAGCACAAAAAGCGAGTCTCGAGCGGGTTGCCCGTAATTTATATCTGTGCACGATGACAACTCAATAAAAAAATGATTTCATTTGCTTATTGAGTCCTTAATAACGATGGCGCGGGCTCGGCTCAGCTCGTTCCACATATTATTATTATAAATAACAACAAATACGCGTTCATTATTATTTTTACATGCAGGGCCTTTCCGATTCTGTTTTATAGGGTCGTGTGAGGTGGCCGGAAGCCCACCAAGGGCGTATGAATGCAGTGTAATCACGAATGAATGGCATTAGACAGAGATGAAGTACATTAAACCTTTATAATACGGTCGGGTATGTCCAGCACTCTAGAGCTTTAAGCGTTTACGTACATTCTTAGCTTGAATCTTTTCTACACTATGAGATATGAATTTGAGGCTTTTTCCTTGTCTTTATATGCAAGTAGTGAATTCTTTCCGTGATAATTAAACAAGTGATCGGCGATCGAACTACTTTCAGTTTATGTCCTCAGTGGAATTCCATAACCTTGAAGCCGCAAGAGCGAGGTTTTAATGAGTCAGCCTGACGCGTTTAATACCCAAGTTATTAATACTATGCCGTAAAATTACAATGTCTAGCCATGTATTAATAACGAGATAATATCCAAACACGACACATGAGAAAGTTTACGCACAATTCTCAATGAATGCAAATTTAATCGTGTTCCATAGATAAATAATCCTACAATACATTACACGAGTAGGATTTAATCCTTTTAATAATCGTCTCGTTTTGTATCAGTTGTTGTAGATGTAGACAAAGGATATCGATATTAATCGTTGTAGTACTCGGGTTATTAAATCGATATTAACGCAGCGATTCGACGCGCGCCAGTACCACTTGTAATGACCAAATTTATAATCTCTCTCGGGTAGGTAAGAGGTGCTTCTTTTATTTTCAATCGTCGAGATATACCCTCTCTCTTTTAATTGTATTTTATGAGTATTTGATTCTAATACCGGGCCATTAATTATTTATAGTATTCGATACGGGATGAGAGCATCGATTTATGAATTCGTTCGCGAAGATGATCGAATGCGATTCATCGATGTTTTAGCGAGTATCGATAACACATTTAGTTTTAAAGTATAATACCTTTTTTAAATTATAAAACGGACATGGACGGATCGGAAAAATAAGAATTTTCACATGTTTCTATTATCTTAATTGAAAGTAAAATATAAATTAACACCCAAAGATTAGAACTTCAAAATAAAATCTCGATACCAATTCAGTAAGCGTGAGGTCCGATGGCTCATTCGCTGCAAATTATTGATGAGCAAAAATGTTTTGAATTTCGAACTTTTAATACCTAACATATTATTGCAATGAAATTTTTTGTTCCTCTTCCCCCAAGCAATAATAAAGTTTGATTAAAACGTGTGCCCTCTGTTGGGATGCATTAATTAAAAATAAACATTATTTATACGAATACCACACATGCCTATGTGAGAAATATCATAAACCCAATAACAATATTAGCGTGGATCGCAGTCAGGTTGGCTTAATAACTGCCTTTTATAAACTCGTACCTACGTGTAGGTCGAGACAATAATACAGAGGTTTTCATATCTCGGTTTATTTTAATAAGAATAATGAATACTTCCCTTGGATAGTTCTGTTTTTTGCAGTCTTTTTTAAGTTTTCTTACTGTTTTTATTTACGAATTTCATACGATAAATAAATAGTAGATTCTTATTAGGTAGGTAAAAGGATATGAATTAATAGGCAAGGCAATATTTTTGTATCCCTTTTTGTGGAAAATTGGCATACAATACAATAAAAAAATAAACATTTTTTGAAGCGTTGTATCTTTATTTATTTTAAACATCGTTCCATTGTTACAGGTTGCCGCGAAACGGCCTTCATTTACGCTATAACCAGTGCGGGTGTGACGCACGCGGTGTCTCGAGCGTGCGCGGAGGGCTCCATCGAGTCCTGCACCTGCGACTACTCGCACGTCGACCGCATACCGCACCGCTCCCGGGCCGCCGCCGCCGCCAACGTCCGCGTTTGGAAATGGGGCGGGTGCAGCGACAACATCGGCTTCGGATTCAGATTCAGCAGGGAATTCGTCGACACCGGCGAACGAGGAAAAACGCTACGAGAAAAAATGAACCTCCACAACAACGAAGCCGGACGAGCGGTAAGTGCCAATCATTCGCAGGTCGCTATATACACATTATACACGTCTTCGCCTCGCCCAATCACTCGACGTGCTATAAACATCCATTAAATAAAACAATCGAGCTACCGACGACGGACATGTCATCGCTCCGTGTTTACATTACCATTACGGGTGACGATCGATTGTCAGCCACTTGACATGTCGCTTAAGTCTAAAATTAATTATGCGTCAGGCGGCTCGGCCCATCGCACGACGACTGCGCAACAAGCACCCATTCGTTGCGCTCGCGCATCTCCCTCCCACCGCACACCCACATTTGCATACCCACTGTCCGTTCCTTCCTAAAATTCATCAAAAAGGGACGTCGGGCGCCCCGAGCCACCCAAACGCGTCATTAACCGACGTGCTTAATTCCTGTCACGACAGACGCACTGGGTGTCCACCTGATGAATATTCACAACATTCCATCGATTGTTTAACACATATTTGGTCACTACGCCGTACAACACATTCGGCCATCTACATGTGAATGAAAAAAATTCCGTCGACCACTTTCTACGAAGCGCCTGCGCCCGAGGATAGGAAAATATTTACTGTCTCCATCCTCGCGTCATTTATCTACCTTCTAAGAATGATAAATGTCCCGAGAATATGATTTATGATCTGTCCACGCGCGGTGACGACCAGCCCACCTCCTCACGATTTGTAACAATTTGCTCGATCGTAAGATGCGATCGATGGACTGCTCTTTAAAGATCATCGATCACGTGTATCGGAGTTTATCGAAGGAATTTAAAGATATTTGGACATCATTATAGACCTCCTTGCGGGATCGAATAAATTAACAGACCTCTGGGATGTTTTCATTTTGTTAATTTAATTTTTTGTTCGCAGCATGTACAATCGGAGATGAGGCAGGAGTGCAAGTGCCACGGCATGTCGGGCTCGTGTACGGTGAAGACTTGCTGGATGAGGCTACCGAGCTTCCGCTCCATCGGCGACGCGTTGAAGGACCGCTTCGACGGAGCCTCGCGGGTGATGATGCCCAACACAGACCTAGAGGCGCCGGTGCAGCGGAACGACGCGGCGCCGCACCGAGTGCCGCGCCGAGATCGATACCGATTCCAGCTTCGGCCACACAATCCGGACCACAAGTCCCCGGGGTCCAAGGACCTCGTCTACTTAGAATCGTCGCCGGGTTTCTGTGAAAAGAACCCGAGGCTCGGCATACCCGGTACGCACGGGCGAGCCTGTAACGACACGAGCATCGGTGTCGACGGGTGCGACCTGATGTGCTGCGGCCGCGGCTACAGGACCGAAACCATGTTCGTGGTGGAGCGGTGCAACTGCACCTTCCACTGGTGCTGCGAAGTCAAGTGCAAATTCTGTAGCACGGAAAAAGTGGTTCACACGTGTTTATAGGCGATCGAACTCTGACGGCGTGTATACGTAACGTGATCAAAGAGAGAAACTCTCAGTGTTGGACAGTTTTGAGTGGGACTCAAATGGACCTGTTTAAAAGTATTCGGAGGCAGATAACAGACGGTGTACATAATCGCTTCACTTTTTCTTAAATCGGTGTCGTCGAAATCGTAATTCATTTTGACTTATGTAAATAGTTCTGTATCGCTGTTAATTTCTTCTTTCCTATAATATAATTGATCCGGCGTGAAATTAAAATAAGCGGTTACTCGTCCGGTTAATTTATTTGGCTATTAAGTGCGAACATGTGATCTAGTAATGTTATTTTTTGTGGACGCTGCCGTTGGGACACTAATGAGACCAGTTTAAAGACTATTTATTTCTGTCAGGCTGTCATCTCCCGTTTACAATGGAAATTGGGCTTATTGGTTTTCTTACGCAGTCAGGTGTATTGTTTAAGTAACTACTTATAGAATATATCGCGCTATCTGCGTAGACCGCATCCGATGGGAAGCATTTTCTTGACACTACTTTAAATGGTATTCTCTAATATCATTTCAAAGTTTAACCCAGTTTAATTAAATGTTATAAATGACTGTGCAGCGATAATATTTTCATTATAAAAATTTATTCTGTTATTTAGACATCCGCATCGGGTGCACGGTCGCATTTACTGTTTTCAGACTCAAGAGCGAAATTATCTTGTTATTATATTTCTATATTAATTTTACTGTACCACATTAATGGAAATTGGCGCTTAAGTGCATTTGCATAAAGTATCTTCTTGGGTGTCCAGACTGGGATGCTGGGTCCGGGGCTTATCAGTGAATAAGTAGCGCCATCGTAAAAGTGTCCCACATTACGAGATAAACGCTCTCGAGAATTTTAATTAAATATTAAACGAATTAAATAATCAGTATTATACTTATAATATTGTGTGCGTGCAGAGTTCCGATATTCCGAGATAAAGTTGCACGTATAACCACTTGACACTTGTTGTACGTTTTATACACTCGGTCGAGCGTTATACCTGACCATTATTTATAAAGCATGCATTATACACTGTTATTTTTCTGCTTACATATTTTTATAAGATAGTCGCAAACTGTTGATTCGGAATATTGACATATCAAGCAAAATTTGAAGCTATCTCCTGTACTAATTGTATCCGCTCGCCCATATTTTCTCTGAGCATTTTGCTGACACTTTTTCTGAGGCCTTCATCGGATCAATATTCTCAGATCCCTGTTACTTAAGATACACAGATAAAGAGCAAAATGTCATCGGATAATATACTGTGGCGTTCCCATACCATATAATTGACGAACACTCCGTAATGCACCTTTAAGTTTACTTTTTGTGTTAATATCTGACATTTCCATTCGACAGTTTGCCGTTAAGAAAGAAGCTTTATTTATAAAAATGTATATCAACACGAATG
>DWOF01000218.1:0-11887 GCA_018250795.1 Clito sp. Burns02 | reverse complement strand
CATAGCATGTACTATGAAAGTTTAAAAGGCGAGTAAATAAAATGGGCAATACGAAGTTTGCCGGGTCCGCTTGTTAAAAATAAAAGCTTGCAATGATCATTGTCTAAAAACCTAAAGCTAACTAAACCCTTCCGTGTAAAATTCCGTTCCGCAGAGTTAGTAAAACGACAAAGTTCAACTGTACGCCAACAAAAAAAATGTGTAACTCGGCAAATGAATGCGAAAACCTGAGGTGCACGTTGTGACTCGCGTGCACCGCACTTGGTCACTCGTCGGACAACGGTGGCACAACTTGCGACAACGAGAGAAAAACTATTTACAACTCGGGAACCGTTGACAATAACATTTATACCCATACGGACATGATGTCCTTTTATTGTATCCTTTTAATTCAACAAGCTTGTTTTCTAGAGTTCGTTTGATCGTACTGTTTGAACTTGAATCGTTGATTAACGAGGTAGGGTAAAACGTTCGAGCCTAGAGACGTATAATCCCATTATAGTATTGACTAGCTGATCCCCGCGGTTTCACCCGCTCATAATTAAAAAAGATTAAATTTTTGTAAATATTCTATATATAGCCTATGTTCACACGATAACTTAGGATTCTAATAGTGAAAGAAATATTCAAATCGGTCCAGTAGTTTTGGAGCCTATTCCAATTAAACAAACAAACAAATCTTTATAATACTAGTAAGTATAGCTGTCATATACGAGTACGTACAATGATTTCCAGTGAATCCTTATCATTCCTTTCTTCCATTCCTTCTTCTTGGAGATCCGTTGGATGCAATATGAAATTATTGTTCGTTCAGATATCTAAGAAATAAACTACATTGCCCGCGATGCTTTTCCTTTTACGCAGTATCAGCTTTTGAGTTCCGTATCAATTTCCTGCCTTAGGATTGCGACTCCCGTACCACTCTTACCGAGAAACGTATTACCTAGAATGTAGGATTGTAGGTAATACATTTCTTCGCAATATAAGGATTTCAATCACACAATATGCAATTTACCCAGCTTTTCTATCTACATACTTGTAAATTTTTGAACTCTAATTGGTCATTAAAGTACTATACTTTCTTCAGAAATAATTGCAAACTTCATTATGTGTTTAACCTCAGTGGACGTTAAGGCATGTACGAGTCAGGCTTTACGCTACCACACGAGTGAAAATAAAACCTAAACGTTAAAAGCCTAATGCTCCTCGAGTCGCCTTTTGCACTTCCTGTGCCTCGTTTAAATAAAGCTCGAATACTTTTAGCGTTCCACTACAAAAGCTCCAGACACCTTGTAGTAGTTACTATTGAGATCGAAAGCTGTAATAAGAGTACTTCGTTTTAATTGCCAGCGAATATTACTTTTTAAAGGACTGCACTGAAAAGGAGTGTAACTTTGAGTCCCGTAAAAGAGCAATTTATAGAAGGTTCATGTATTTTTAGACTTAAAAAAAGTGGGAGATTCTAATTCGTATTAGTCAAACAATATACACACGAAACAAGCACATCCAAACGTATGGAAACCTGCAAAATACTGACCAAAATCCGTATGAAATGAAACAATACGAATTCTATGAACCGAAATATACGAGTAAATTGGAAGTGTTTCCCGTGGTGCTCTCAAAGGTACGAATTTTGAACTGGCGAGTTAAACAGACATGCGGGAAACCCGGGATCCTACCGCTAACAGAGGACTTCTCCGAACCCACGGGTCGTAATGAACCTTTGTTGAATAGTTCCCTAAACTACTACATACATAGGAAAAACAAATAAAATCCAAAACCCGTACACATGTGACGGTCCGTTTATAACGGGAACTTTTAATATAACTTTGTAAAATGCACATCTCTACGATTCTAAACTCATATAGCGAGTCATATTAATATCATATTTGCCTTAGGAAGCTCAGTGAGGTTCGGGTTTGGTGTTTTTCTTTTTTAAAGACCGTTAATAAAAAACACGCAGTGGCTTTTACAAACATTAAGCAGAAACGCGAGATGAAAACGACTGTACAATTACAAGCTGTGCGCCTCCAAAAATATAGGGCAGGCTATGTCATGTCATCGCCACAAGTTTTTACGTGTTCATGTCACACGCTCGATCTACTTTCATCCATCCCCATCTGATAGAATGATATGAACATTAACAAAAGTAATGCATTTGGCCTATTTGTGAATGCTAGCGTTTGATCAACAAACTAGTTCAATTAGTATGATTACTGGTTGTGTATCCAGTTAAGCATAAAGCAGGAATTTGATTCAATGGTAAATTTACTAAATTGATGTACTGAGCAATGCTTAATGAAGCTGCATATATTGAAGCGCTCCGTATGCTTGAACAATGCGCGCGATCCGCGTGAATTAAAGGGACGTGTTGCACCGTGTTTTGTGAACTAGGCGCGCACATGTTCGTTAGTACTCGTATTTGAGTAAAACATTTGCATGTGCATGCTGTGTACACTGTTGAGCAGCAAGAAAGCTAGCATGTGCATGCAAACTACACGCGAGGTGGCGCCGAGCGACGGTTTATTCGCTTCACGAGCCTACGAACCTACGTAGCAGTTAACAAGGAATCGTGCCGTTTCATTGTTACTTTTTACATTTTATACAATACTTTCGTACGTACGCTAATTAAAATATTCGGGCGGAAATCTCGCAAATGCGAGTACAAAAAAATCCTTTACTCTTGAAGCATCATAATTAAACAATTGCGTACACTGAAGTCTATACATCGTAGTCTATCATATTCCTCTCGCCCCAGGAATCATATTCTCAAAAGCTCCCACCCTCTTAGGGCTGAGGATAATTTAATAAACCGTCAGGGGACTGATTGAGTAACACAGGCTAGTACATTTAGAGTTTGGTTTCGCCCCGAATATAGAGAAGCTTTCTGCTAGCTCTTTGTGCGCCGTTCAAAAGTTATATCTGGGTTATTTACTCTTCCTTTCGAATAGTAAACGTCCGACAATACTAATAACCGATTATTTGACTTACACAAAGCGATTATTAATAGAAAGTCACATAGTTCTTCTCAAGTCTAATAACTCCTAATGATAAATTAAAATTAGCTGCTTCTAAGCCCTATTGTAGTAATGAATAGGAAAATTTGAATGGTTTCGAATTATTTTAGAAATATGACTAGAAAATATTTTGGTATAGAGCGGCGCGTCGCCTACGTGGGTATTTTCTATTCATAGGTATTGACGTCTACGGGGTTCAATAGCGTTCAATCATCTCGTTAGTGTCATTTATTCATGTAAATAGATAACCTTTTTAATGGATTAGTCGAGGGAATGGAATATCTGAGAGGTTAGATAATTGGCTACCCTCCCCCTAACTATATCCCTTTTATGTCTTCTGCTGTGTTCAAAAGAAACAACATACTTAACAGGCGACTTTTATCTGGATATGAAAAGGTACCTACAGACTAATCGCCAACTAAAGTTCAATACTATCGATAACCCACGAGATTTAGCTCTACATTTATGAACTCGAAACAAGACGGAAACAAAACTCATATATGTGACTACGAACACTCAACAGGTAGAGTTAAATATCGCCGAAGCAAAACAAAATACGAGATGCGCCCGCCCGTTCGAGCAACTCTACAAAATGTTTGCCACTCTGAATGATATTTAGTTTACGGAGTAACGCGTGTATTTACTTTACAAAGTTAATAAACTAAGTTCAGAGAGTTAAATGCTTCAGTATGTGAAAGCCTTCAGTCTTCTATCATTTGCTAAACACTACATACAAGCGATCAATATGTTACTATTTCTTCTAAGAATGTATGACGGCTATTACTGGGAAGTCAATATCCTCCTGCGACTGCAATGTACTGCTTATTATAAATATCAATAGACATTATGTTATGCTATACTCACATGCAGTACCTAAACAAACGTACAAATAAAATTACACACGTGCGTGTTTGCGGTCTCGAAATAACAACCTTTGTTCAATTAAATTTATTCAAAGAGAAATTGCAACTAAATCCGATAAAATTCGAATAACCATGTCTATTCAACTGCGGCAACTAACAAAGCGGGAGTTATGCGTACGCTCTATGTATATAAATATAAGCGAAGTCCGTGCCTATGTTACCTCGTGGCTACAAAACGGATTTTGATAAATAAATCTTTCAGTAGATTTGCCTTAAACATTCATACTAAAAAAGTTTTCAAATCCGCAAACTAGTTGAACGTTGTTACATAACGTCCCATTCTAAGTAATTCATTACGCGTAGGTAGATTTTCTTGAAATAGATGAGTAATTAAATTTACCTTTCCAATTATATTTCTACCTAAATCGGCCCCAATACAACCCACTTGAGAGCAACTATCTAAAGACCATTGAAAGTAAGGAAAATCTTTTCCATTCTGAATTCAGCTCTACATACGCAATCGTACAAGCTCAATTAAAAAAGCGTTCGTCAATCAATTTTCCGTTGCGTTAGTAATCAGGGAGTTCCATCATTCGTATGTTCGACATTCGTCGGTGAAAATCCTTTCAGCTGTAAAATTCTAGCTCTAACCGTGGTCCGGTAAAAATTTCATTCAACGAACACGAATACCATTCATAGCGAAAAGGAAATCGGATTCCTGAGCCTTGTTATCCCATCGATCGGTTTTTCTTGTGTCATAAATGAATTTACACGGAGGAGCGGTGGAAAACGAAAACACACTAACCGACCGGAGCTGTGCCGTGCAAACTTCGCCCCTGACTGACGGCTCCATTTCGACCTCTCTCGCGATTGAATATTTCCAGAAACCTTTGTACCAGACTCACGGTTAAATAATATTTCAGAGAGCATTATTATGCAGGCGTTTGAGCTATTCACACAATAAAGTATTGAAATATGAGTACCGAGTTACACGTACCTGAACGGAGTAAAGTCGGAAGGTTTTTAATATTCTTCCTTCTTAAATAGTTTAATGCGAAGTGCATTTACAGTACGTAGGCTAAGAACATCCCTAACATAACTGATATCGCACTAGATTAAATTACCACTAAGAGCAAATTGTTCAATACTTAATTCCAATGGATAAAATTCCACATTTATTTAACCTTTCATTAAAATTGTGAAATGAAATGGAAAATTCATCTACCAAAGATATGATTTTGCAGTTCGCTCTATAAGCCAATTCAGGCAAGCAACATCTCTTATGTCGGAGTATATTTAATAACAGGATATTGGACGAATATGTAGGAAATACGAATTTCATTTAACTTCGCACTTTTATATTTCCACGTGCCTAGGTCCCTAGATGTTTTACACGTTTTCCATAGAAATATGGATTGTGTGGGCGTATATTGCTATCTAATAATGTACGCTTATATCATGATTAGGGTATTTGTAATAGAGACCTGTGTTATCAAAATAAGCGTTTTGAACGGGGCTTTAGAATCGATTTCCCAATATATACATAGGAAATTTGCTTGATGGATAGGTCGATTAACGTGGAGCCCGAATAGCTGAATTCGGGAACAAAGATAGGTTTGGTGATGTCAGCAGCAACTGAGGGAATATTTTGGGAAAATCCCAGCGGATCGGAAAATAGACTACATTGTGGTGAAGCTATTTAGCGCTTGTGCAAGTTAGAATTAATTAGAATTAACGCGGACGGACGTTTTAGCATAACGTTAACATTTTACGTGTTCAATATAATGTAAATACTAAACATAATAAATAATTACTGCCCAAATAACGGACACAGATGATCTATGATACATATATGAAACATATAAGTTTAATGAAAGTGTGTCAATTTTTTTCATACAAAATATATGACCACTTGTTCTTTCAAATTGAGTTATCCGCGCAATCAGTTCGCACGACCAAAATATTTAATTTACATCGCTACTATTCTTCTGAAGCCGAAACGTTTTTATTAATTTGTCCATTCGAACATGAAGAGAAAATAATTAAATCGAATTTACTTGATTGCATAAAAAGTTATGCATACACTATTGTGTATTTGCATACGCCTACGGAATGTACCCATAATAGACAATATTAAAGATTAAATTTGAACACGGAGTAAACTCAATTGATGTCTCTATAACACGTAACAACAATGTAAAATACAGGGGGCGGCAAATTAAACTGTTTTCAATATTTAAGTAAGCCTCCAGCGACAACGCAGCAAACAGGAACCTTATAAATACATGTAAACAAACAGTATGAACTGATGACACGTTGGAGAAATGTTTATCTGTAGTAACATAGAAACTCACCTTATCTCTAGACAGGTCCATGAGTGTGAAGAATTGCTTCGACTTGCTCTCGCCTTCGATGTAGTTGGTGTACTGCGGCGTGTTTCTCTGCAGCGACAGGTCTATGGCTATTCTCCCGTGCTGGGGAGATTGGGCCACATGGAGCAACACCCCCGATGGCCGCACGCCGTACTTGTGGTGGTCGAGTATGACGTCAATATTCTGAGTCGTTATCACCGCGACACCACCCTCTTGAACCGTCAGAGGATACAGCGCGACCAGTTCTAATTCGCTGCTCGATTTTGAAAACACCTGTTGGCAAAAAACACTGACAATAGTAAGCAAATACGTATTTAATACTTGAAACGCATAATACTAGTTGACAACATATACTCTTATATCGAATGTATCTTAGTTGCAGTACTCGTAGTTGCAGCGTATTCAAGGAGTTAAAGTTTGGAGATAGTAAGCGTCGAAGTGGTTCGTCTGAAATCACGACGAACTTTTGCCATTCAACTGAAAACTGCAGCGTAAATGCTATATAATACGTAGTATAGAATAACGCCGAAAGTTTGTCGGACTGAAATTAAGTTACGCCTTGATTCGCCGGCGCGAACGTTTAAAAATAAATCGTTTCCGCTGCAAACTCTATGTGTTCGTGGTGTGGACTAATGTCGTTAAGTAATTAACAGTTGCGATGACCCCGAGTCTCCCCTTTTCAACAAATGACGGCCTGGTTGAATTTGCTTAACTTATGAGACCTCTTATGATACACGCTTGCATTAGTCTGAATTTAAAGTAAAAAAAAATATGAAAAAATAAAACCGTATCACAAAGGCTTTCTGAACCTATCCGCGCGATCAAAGACACCAAAGAAAAAACCTCAATCAAAAACCACAATTTTCACGATCTAAAAATAGAGAACACGTCACCCTCTTGGAAATATTTAAAAATAGAACTGACCTTATATTTCTCGGCGTAGTCCGGATTGATGCAGAGATCGGTATCGCACTTGCATGTGAAGTGGTCCACGCCGTGCTGTTCACACGTCGCTGTGGGCACGCAGGGGGGGCTGCCGGGCGAGTGACAGGGGTACCACCACACGCATTTCGGGCTCACCCCGTTCGTCACCACGGCGTTGGGCAGTCCGAACAACTTGTCGTCCACCTCAACCGGTTTGACGCAGCCCTAAACAATTTACAAATCGTGAACAAAATAAAAATCAATAGTATACAGGTACTAGTAATTCGTTAAGGTATTATGATTAATAGACTCAAAAGTATTATTGACCGGGCGTTCGTGCATTTTGAAGCACGGAATCGCCAATAAAAATCGCTCGTAGCCGTGTAGCGTACTACATCGGCCAAGGCAGCCTAACACGGTTAATCGCTTGAACGACTGCAATCGGCGAGCTATGAGCACTTCAAAAAGTAATACTGCAAGCAATAAACTGTCAAAGGTAAAAGGTTATTTCTTAAAGTGTTCCATATATCCGCGAATTGTCCGCTACAGAACAATTCCTCATCACGTATCCGTGGCCTAATTTCTGTGGAAAAAGATTTACGAAGTCAACGTTCTCAGTGACGTGTGCACATAGCACCTTTGCCTATTGATGGAAATTACATAATGCAGCGATCGCGTGTGCCTCCGTGCCGTACATGCTAAACTGCGATCACCGTTGACATTTCACCGTCGTGAAGCCCCGTGAAGGGTGCTCGAGCTATCGTGATGAAATAAAAACCTAAGCTGGTATGCCCGGTATCATGAACGTGTTGTATAGCCTATGCGGAACCCTTTTCACCGCACGTTACGGTATTTAAGGTATCGACGAATCAATCAAAGAAAAAAAATACTTTTAGGTTACTCTATTTTTTTTTTTCATTAATCTTTCGCATATTGTCAATCATGTTAATAAATTTGCCTAATCTTGCAAAACGCGCAAGGATGCACCGAAATAAACTTCTAATTATTTTTTGAAATGCCCGGACAGTTACTTACGAGCAATTTGTACTATTGTCTAATAAATTCTACTCACCATTATGCTAGAATCGGCGGCTTTAATGCCTTTAGCGTAGGCTCTTTGTCTTTTCTCAGACTCGATGCCACCGAGGTAGAAGGAGTCGGAGAGATCTAGGTACCTCGTCCCGCCGCTCTCGATGCGAGTGCTCATAGCTATGTTGTCCACCGACAGCTGAAATATCACTCAAGTTAGCCACATAGACGCCGTCGAAGCAATTCGCAACATGGGAGTTCAGAGTTCAATGTACCTAAATGGAAACAATAATTTTTTAAATAAGCATAAATTCCAATAATTTTTCCGACGGTATTATTATTTTTACAGCACAGCGAACAAACGCACCAGCTGGATCTTTTCTATTTGACTAAGATTCTGCCTGATAATACACAAAATGGAGTCCTATTCTCTCTAGACGTGAAAAGTTGTAAGTATCGGAAAAATAGACGGAGGAAGTTCTACACTTTAACAAAGTGCAGAAGCAATTAAATAAGTCACAAGGTGAAGAAAAACGGCTTTAACATAGC
Source organism: Clito sp. Burns02 (assembly GCA_018250795.1). Classification (NCBI taxonomy): domain Eukaryota; kingdom Metazoa; phylum Arthropoda; class Insecta; order Lepidoptera; family Hesperiidae; genus Clito; species Clito sp. Burns02. The sequence goes on along the minus strand of DWOF01000218.1, from coordinate 3,133 downwards.
ATAAATATGTGCGTAAGGAAGAATTTACTTCAGATGAAGTATCGAAGTCTTTTCCAATCTAATAAACCAAAGTCGAAACTTAGTACGTACATTTGAATAAAGAATTTTTTTTTATGAAATACTACCTACTCTATGTAAGGAGCAAATAGGGTTGCGATCGAAGAAAAAATATATCGATATCGTTTACTTTAGTCTTGTACAGTCATCAAGCCCGTCAACCACTTTATAATGGCGGTCCGTAGTGATGGGGTGCCAATTGAAAGGGGTCGCACCGTCGTACGGCTGCAGCTCTGATCGAGGTCATTTGTTGGAAGATAAAATGGAAAACGATATCCGTCTTTGTATCTTTACCCGGCGGCATTAAAAACAGGTTTTATAAAACGATACGCCAACAAAAGAAGCTCTTCGCTTTGCTTTGCTACGTGTACATCTGCCTTTATGTGTGCCAGACAATTCAAGTGCCACACATGTATGTACAACATTTATCCATTATCCTACCCGGATGGATGTAACGGATTTTTCGTCACAGAATTCCGGAGTGAATAACTATACAGGCAGATGCTACGTTCCTGGACTTTATATGAAAATTTCGAAATCTCCAACAAGGAATTATGTACTTAAATAACATTTCATGTTCGTGTCGGTCAGTAACAGACGTCCAACATAGGTAGAATAATATCTACCTAATTATGGGAAGCTGATAGTTAATTTGGATCACACATGATCGACATATCAACAGTGTAGTAAATTGACGTTTAATTAATTGCTAACGATACTTTATAATTAGGAAATTGCATGTGAAGCGACTGAACAGTCTGCTTCAGAAGACAAAAGCGTAAACTGGACAAAAACGAAGAAGTTACATTGATATAAACTTCTATTTCTTTCGGTATAACCGGTCAGAACGACATAAAATACGTGTCTCCTGTGAAGAATTTATACGAAATGTGACTATGTAAATCGAATAAAATAAGGCCACTCAGCACTGGGGCGCGCCAAACTTAATATTTCGCCCTAGCAATTCCAGCAGCCAGATAACCTTTTCCAATCATTTATTTGCTTGGCTTATTTTAAAATCGCATCTAGCTTATCATAAATTCAAAATTGCCACTTACAAACACCGTATGAAAATGTATTAGCTCGTCTTGGCGGGGGCACTGCCGCCCCCAGATGTAGACGTAATATGTATATTGAAATGAAAAATTCCACCGTCTACTTCTGTGATATTATATAATATAGAGATCATTAGGGTTATTTCAATCATCAATATTTGTTGAACATCAATAAACGTTATTTCGAAGCGAACTGCTACATATTTCCTCTCATGATTGGGTTCAATATCGACGCTTGAACGTCAAGACCATTAATTTAATTAAACTCTACTACAACACATCGAACAAGTGTACAATAATTATTTTAAGACCTATTGACTTGGTGAAGCACATCGTGTACGATACGAGTGATGTAAATATTTTAAACTATCTTATAGAACGAGGTAGGTATTTATACGTACGTTATGTTATAACTATACCTAGCTTCCGGATTAACGTACAAATTTTATAACTGGTGAAAATTCAGAAAGCATCAAAACTACTAACAGGCTGCTAACTTTGTAGACCAGAGGATAAACGGGTAATACCTTTTAAGTTACCTACATGTGAAATGCAGTACCGCTCGATCCGCATCAAAGATTCAGCTATTTTGTAGCATTTTATAGAGACTTGTATTAATTGCATACCTACGAGATGTAACTTCATCTTCGTGGATATTATTAAAGTAACGTTTAAGGACATACGGTGATTAGATATTGATCGCAACACCACAAACAGAAAATTAATACTTGAAAATGACGTATCAAGAGCATTGATAACTACCACATTAAATTAACGTTCCTAGATTGCGCCTTTGACATCCGAGATTGTTCATCGTGCGCTATCTGAGCGCTTTGATTGGTACATGTAACAAACATGATTCTGCTAATCATATTTGAGACACATGTATTATTACTAACAACGCTAACATTAAGTACGCTAGCTTAATACGGATCAAAGGCTGTGTTGCATCTGCAGACGGGACCGCCGCCCGTGCGTTTGCATTAATGTATTATACAAAATGATTCCACATTAAGCTCTTTTTATTAGTCTGATTCATTTTTATAAGCTTGTGTAAATTGCGAAATAAAGCTGAAGTACTTTTGATCTTAGAATCGTTAATCTGTTTAATGTATATTTCTGATACCTTTATATTTTAGTGAAGGTATTAGATATTAATCTTTTAAAGCCTTTATATTTTTATTTTATCTGTTAGGAAACCGGATGCTAATTAATTTAGTTTAACAAGCTTTTATATTTTATTTTGTAGGAAAGTTTAAAAGTGTAGGTGTAGTTTTGCGTGCGGGCTAAATCAAGTTAAAGTGGCTTAAAGAATTTCATTTACCGCAGTTTGCGGCAGTCACCTTACCGCGTATGAAAATAAATTCAGTTTAGTTGATATGCCGTTCATCGTATTCAATTTCATAAGAGTACAATTTTCCAGCAATTTGGGTATTTCGACAATTTATTAAAAAGTATCGTTTATACTTTTATATATAAGTATCGTATATATAAAAGTATAGTTCAAAATTGAAATAGTAAAATAAAAACTGTTTTTTCAGAAAATCATTATATATCAATGTATGTATGTATCCATGTATGTATGTAGTATTTTCATTACTACTTCGAAACACAAATTTATCTAAGACGAATACTATAGTGTTATTACCCAGTTTTGGGTAAATAAGTCATACTAGATATTTGCTAACGTGTTTTCGTCAAGTACGAGTTATGCTGAATTTACTCGAAGCGTACGCCATTCCTCTAACTAAGCTAATGCATAGAGCCATATATGAATAGAAATTATAAAATGAATCGAATGAAATATTGACCTTTTCTGTATGGAGATTCCATTCCAGGCTTTTACACTAGTTCTGATCCTTTGAATTTGAGATATGAGAATTCTAGAGTCTCTTTAGAAATCATGAATTTTATAAAAAAAAACGAAGTTTTTAATAAATTTTTGCTTTATTACAAATTAGACTGACATCTAGATGAGATCAATTAAATTAAATGCAAACTTTGGGCTATCGTAAATTACA
>DWOF01000217.1:0-11911 GCA_018250795.1 Clito sp. Burns02 | reverse complement strand
AGACAGACACACACACACACACACACACACACACAGACATTGGCGTCAAACTTATAACACCCCTCTTTTTCCGTCGGGGGTTAAAAATGACGATTGATTGTCAATATTAGCTGAACTATGTAAGCATCTTCCGACTACCTTTTTGTAAGATTTGCACAAATAGGGATATAAATATTCTGCGTGCTATTGAAATATGTCAACAATGAACAATTTGAAGAGATTAGTGCGTCACAGACCGAAGGTTGCAAATCCGGTGTCGCATACTCGCAATTGACTTAGCTCAGGCTAGAGGTGTTACCGCATGGTTAAGTTAAGGCCATATGTTGTGATAATTATAGCATATTTCCGTATACTCTTGTTATAGTCCACAATCTGCATATTTTTTAAGTATGTGAATATATTTTGTATTCACATTATCATGACATAATATTAAAGTAGATTATTTATATCAAAACAAAAATGAAGGTCGTAATTAACCATTGTTTAATCAGTTTTAGCAATTGTTATTACATAAAGTACGGAAGTAGAACTATGCTAGATAACCACGGGAACCGTTTCAGTGTTTATGCTGTCACGGCAGGTTGAAGTTTAACCTAGTGTGTTATCATTATCACTGTCGTTAGTGACCAACTGACCAGGCAAATAAATTGTTTTATATCTACTTAGGTGTAGACGAGCCTTTGCTTATCATGAGAAGTCCGTTCTTTACGTAATTCTTTCGCGAACGTCTTTCTATTGGTCATCTGTGATGATACATGATCTTCGGTACACTATTTCCTTATCATAAAGGTAGTATATCTGAACGACTTGAGAGAAATCGCTAAATCGAATCACTAATTGAGGATTTTTATAAAATTAATGGTATTCAATGTTAAACAAAACCCTCTAAATTGTTACAGTATGTACCTACATGTTAATTTTATAATTTTACTTCTTGATAAGAGACCCAGGTTTTTGTTGGTTATGGTAAAGGTGTGGACGCACTGGCAAGACAATGATTGTGTCAAATGCGTGTCCGTATTAGTAAAGAGAGACGATAAACCAGAGAATTGCGATTATATCGCATAATGACGGAGCGTATTGGTAAGATCACTTAATTCTTATTTGAATTACGTGAAGTATTGAATAAGTGCGAACGCTTCAACACACAATATTTGTACAACAATCAAATCAAATGATTTACAAAAATCATGCCATGTCACTATGAAAATCAAATAACCGTTGCCTTTGAAGCCAATTTTATTCAATAAGGATATTTTTGTTAGTACATAGTTTGAATTTTAATACAATTTCTATACAATTCTCAAATCAAATGTTTAAATGAGTTTGGTGTAAAAAGATCGTTGTCGTCACCGCCAGTGCATACACATCTTAAGGTTAAGTATACATAAATTGTTCCATGGCCGGGCATACAATGAACTCCATGAACTCACAACACAAACGATCCCAATCAAATATTTTTTTAATAAACCTAAACACAAAGGTATAAGAGGTCAACGGCTACGTGATTTGACTGATGTTAAAGATAATGTGCATGAAATAACCTTGTAAACTGGAATACTATAAACCAGTACCTGTACAGGACCTACTGTAAATCTGTAACTGTAGATATACTAGGTAAATAAATTTAGGTGACTCAATTACTAGATGTGTATCAATCACCAACAGCTGCTATCATTTGAGGAATTGTAATTAATTGAAATTTATTTGCATTCAAATTTAAAAAAGAATTATTGCCTTGACAATGGTATATATTATACTTGTTTTTTTACTAAAGTTTTACGGTTCTGCATACCTACTGGATAAGCGAACTCTTTCTAGGATTGGACTACCCTCAATCATAAAATCAACTGTCAATTTTGAGAAAGAAAATAATAGAACAATACAGCACAGTCGTGATCTTTTTTTTATGCTTGAAGGCAAGCATACGAGCAGACGGGCCACCTGATCGTAGAATTTGTTTTTTATTTTACGCTACTATTACTCGTATTTGAATAGAACACAGAGATGCATTTGAGATTTTCATTTCTAACGATTAAGGCTTAAACAAAGGCAGCACTTTGACAAACTGAACGAAGACTTCTTTACATCGATAAGTCATATACCTATAGGTACCTATTAGTTGTATAAAATGCGCATGCGCAGTATTGATTTTATTAACATGGTAATTAATGTAAATATTAAACTAATGTATTTCATAGCCAAATTTTACAATTAATTTTATTATTATGTACATAGTTTAAGATGTTAATTTACTTATGTAAATTGTTTTGTTTATTAATTTATGCAGAACTTCCTAAATAGTTAATTTGTAACTACTTATTCATATTTGTGCAAATAAATGTTGTGTTTGTTTGTTTCGTGCGTACAGAACAAAGTGACCCCTAGATTCGTTACTACACATATATTTACCCCGAGTAAAGCAAGGCGGTATTAAATAAGTAGGTGCGTACTTGCGTACCGAATTTTGTGTGAATTTAGTTAAGCGGATAGGTATACTGAAAGTATGATTAAAATGTCTCCTTACCTCCTCTATTATCCATGAGGTCGTTGTACCAATCGTACACACTCTCCATCTTTGGGTAAGTTTCTAGTAACTAATTTAATCTGAAACAAGAGAAAATTACATTAGAATTCAGGCAGACGCATAGATAAACACTTTACGAATCCTACGAGCCTAAATACCTAAGATACTTCTTACGAATCAGCTTCAAGCCGATAGCCTTTCGAGGTCCATTGCTATGCCATACCTAATTATATTTTAGCCGATAATACACAGAAACATAATATGACGTAAAGACAACAACGATTAACCAGTGAACCGATTGATATCCTATCTACTAGCGAGACAATTTTCAATCACATGTCTTCGCGTACATTAGTTTCACCGCTTTCACGTTAGCACTAGGCAACGCGATTAGATTCTATCGCGTGACCGTCACCAACTAAACTAGCGTACATAAAATATTTTTAGGGCTGCACCCATCACTGAAGTTAATTACTCGCTTGACAAACTAATATAAGGGTAATTGGCCCGACATTTTAATAAGTTTGAATGACACGCACCGTATGGTGCATATTAGTTTATAGGTAGGTACGGTACGTTGGGAATTGATACCATACTTTTAACATACCTCCACACACAAGAGCTTCCCACCAAAATGGAGAAAAGAAAATTAAAAATTCGAGAAAACTGAATTATCTTCTATAGGGTTTTTTCAACACAAGATAAGTGTTAGGTACCTAACCGTTATCTCATTGAGATCAATCTCAATTGGATCACGCTTTGCATGAAATAAGATTTCCAGAAAGATTAAATTTCACTGACTGCCATCAAATACCCATTTGCACATTTCATTAACCTGCTATTATTTTCCCTACTACGTTCACAAAAGTTCCCCACAGACTCTGAAAGGGACGCCGACAAAGCAAATTAATAATTCGCCTCTGTAGAACACAACATAAGTTTCTTGAACATGAAGTTCATATTTTCGTACGTATATTAGGTACGAATAAAATATTACGAACAGACTTTAAAATGAAGTTTGGAAACGTGACCCAGTTTAACAAGCATTGTTCCACCACGGATGTATGAACTTATGGCCTTTATAATTCATAAGTCACATAGAGTACCACCAAATGAGTTTTGAATATCATTACATATTCTCTTTCCCTAAATCTAAATCATATAAGCTTCTCAACAATAGTTCTAACTGCTGAGTCCAGCTACGAGCTATACCTATCATCAAAATGGGTCATGGGTAAAAATAAGTAATTTTACAATTCAGTATTTACAGTTTACGACACAGTATTTAATTTTTTTGTTTTACACGTTGTTTAAATTCAAATCACTCACGTAATAAGATTAGCTGTAGTTATTTTATTCGAGACGCCATAATGTAGATAACGATCAGTACGTGTTTATTCTGCAAATACCTTTAAGCCGAGGTATGGTATGCTGTGTACGACGGGGCGGAAGCACCACCAGTCCACCACGGTAACATTACGGCACTGTCCTTAAAAACTGCCAGTTTGCAGATTTCGCATACAGAATGAGTGATTAACCGAATTTCCGGCACTTACATCACAAAAAAATCGTAGCATTATAGAGAGAAAGGGGGGCGGTTCGATCATCTAACTAGCTCGCCTAAATAAATATACATTATGATTATCTCGTATTGGATGATCTATGTTTAGAAATGGAAATATAGTGTAGCAAGCACAAAATCATTGAAACTTGATTATTTCAGAGATAGGTATAATTTGCACTCACATGAGTCATATAAGATTTATATTTTGTTGAAAATGATGGTAGCACGTTTGATTGTATAGTTCAGGTTAGACGGCTTTGTGCTATTGTCACGTTCTCCGAACTATAATCGCATAACATGAGTGCTGCCAGGAAACATTAGATCTTGTTACTAGGTACACGTAGGCGAAAATTACCAATCAAGGCGTTATCGGTATCGGCAGTTCAGTACCTACAATCATTTCTAGCAATTTGGTCAATATTAACTTTGAAAGTACACCGTGATCAAAGATTATTAGCTGTATAATGCATAATGCGTCAGCGTTAATGTGCACAGTAGGTATTATAATCGAGTAGGACATGACATAAGGCAAGGCTAGGTGATGGTCAGTATAGGACATTGTATACCTACTACGGAAAAAACAAATTAAGTTCCTCACTACGCGCGTAGGTATATTAAGGTGAAATGTCCGTAAAAAGTGTCAGACGATACAGCATGGAACCCAACTGTTGCGATGTATTGCATGTGCATGCATCTATTATATAACATCGTATTACATGCGACCTTGACTTGTCCGCGCGGTAAAATTAACTGCAACTTACGGTTGAAAGTAATTTAGTTTAGCTATTATCACATTGCGTATTTATAATTACGTTACGTTGTTTTATGGTTGCGTTCATAATTTAAATTATGGACTTTTAAAATTTAATGTTCCTAGGAAATCTCATTTTGTGGTCATAACGATTTCTGATTAAGGCTGTTAGGTTTCTCGACATTGATTTCTTGCGATTACCGTAATAAGTGGACCGGCGCTCGGTGCAGTCTTACTATTGTGCAAATGTGACTAGGTCAAGATCAGGTTAATTTTAATGAGTGTCGAGGAAACCAGTGGATAATGTGACAGTATTTAACGTTGGGCCCCAAGAAGCCGCAACTTTCACCGCGTGAGTGCGGGCGGGGCGGGCGCGCGCGCGCTTTACGTAAGGACGTTGCGCCAGCGCCGACGCCCGCCTGCGCTCGCGCCCTGCGGAACCACTGACCCACTGCCACAGACGAGCACCCCACTACCCGACATTCATCCCATAGAACGTTCTCAAACATTGCGTTACACATGTTACGTTGCCGTCGCACGCCGCTACGAAACGTCATTTACGTAGACTCTGGCTTCACTTTCGTTTTAAAAATCATAATATCCAACTAGAGCGTAAAAAGGAATTCAGTTTGGAGTTACAACCACCTGAAGCACGAAAATTTTATGCGGAGTGTTAACAGTGCATAAATATTTAAATAAACAATGAAACAAAGGCAAATAACGGAAACGATGATCATTCTCGACGATGATGGACGAATAGCGTCCTTGTGTCTTATTTTTCCTATTTCATAGAATGTTCTCGAGTACACATTATATTATGCAAAAATGTGTTAAATCATCTTCATGTTATTTACCTTAATAAATATTTTAAAAATGTAGTTATTTTGGGAATTTTGTAAAAGTAAAAATCAAAAGAACCTCTGTAAAACTTAGTAAGTAGACTACGATTTAAAATAATACCTACCATTACTTTAGCAAAGATCTAAGCTATTAGGTCAGGGACAGCGGTCGAGTTCTCCTGTTTCGATCGAACGTTAACTGGATTGGGTCGTAAACAGGTGGACGTCAGCGTCTCTTCCACGACAAGTATAGAGACAAATAAATTTAAGTATTACGTACCCATAAGTCGGTACATATAAAATGCTAGTAATTGTAATAATATTTTCGAGGAATTTAATATTTAACATAACAGCTAGCATATTCGTGACTGGACATCTGACGCTTAGTTTGCATGCACACAAATTGCTTGAACTAAAAATCGATTCTTTATGTGGGACCTGATATGTGTATCAATATAGTACGGATTTTTTTTGTAAGTTTTAATATTATTATTAAACAAAGATTATCGTTATTCTTGAACTTTACCCATCAACAATAAAAATAGCATACCTCTTGACAGTGAAGAAGTTAAATATGTATGTATACTGAGATGAAAACCTCAAGGAAGGTCGATTGGCCATTTATAATTAATTTAAAGTTTATTCACATCGAAAAGAAGTCGCAAGGTAAGCGAGATAGCAAATTGAAATATAAAACGATCTTTATGAATAAAGATTAAACATCATTATCATTAGTTCCGTAAATGAATATTCGGATAGATCCAAAGCTCAAATCATGTATGAACGCCTAACTAATTAATAATACGCACCTAATCAAGAATTAATTTTCATTAGCTTTAACGGTACAACTCCAGCCGTAATACGGATGGGGAATTGGTAGTCTCACTCTAACGAAGATAGCTTAACTTATTTGATTGTTTGTTTGCGCGCTTAATGAAAGCAGTACGAATCCACATAGTAAAACTAAGAAGCTTTCTTTATAGACCTTCAGTGAAATTATTTTGTTAGACAGCATTTAAAAGACCTCTTTCAGAAAATGTTAAGAAAGAAATAGTAACTAAGAGTATATAGAATCCATAACAATAAAGCGAATAAGTGATCATTTACATTTTCTTGACGTCAATACTTACTTTACATACCTTTGGCATCATACATAAATATATACCTACATAAAAATGATAATTATTTACAACTCAATGACAATAAAAAGAATATTTTATTAATTTATTTAAAATATTAAGGGCTACAGTTTCCTGAATATAAAAGGTATCTATACTTTTCGTTATTATTTAGCCTAATTATTTAAAAAAGTAGAATATCTACTATAATACTAACATCGAATCATCATAAATATACGAGTAACTGTATCGAGTTGTGTAACGTCATCGATATGCAGTGATCAATTTGGACGCCGCGAAACCTTCAACATTATGTAATAGAGATGGACAAAACAACATCACGCATGCTTTTCATTTTATATGATGTCTGCTATTAGACCCCATAAATTCAAAACACTTGTTAAGTTTATCTCATGTCGTCCCGGATATGTATATCGAGTTAGATTAGGAAATTCAGCTTATTAAAAACATAAATAACATTTAAATTTTAACAAATTCAACGAAATGAATTTCACGGATCATTTTATATTGTTCAAGTATGTACATCGTATTGATATGAAAATTCTGAATATGTACCTACATAGGTCAAAGACTTAATTAACGACTAAAGTTAGTTATCCGGTCTAGTGCTGGAAAGTGTAGGCGACTCTTATAATAGGTAAAAATTACCATTGAATAAAATAAAATTATTGTGATGTATTAATAAAATGCATTGTTAGACAGTAGGTAACTACATAATTTGCTTATCAATGAAATTAGAACAGTTTTTTTTATAAAAACATATTCTGGTTTTTATTGTTTGTAACCTTTTTCTTAACCCCCATGGCACTATATAACCCCAAAATTTTATAATTAGAAGTTATAGCATAATGTTGTATTGTTATAAATGTAAAAAAAAATATATAGGTAAGGTACTCGTATGTTTTTGTCAAGTTGACGAAAAAAAAGTTTTGTTCTCAAGATAGTGATTTGACATACCTACCTAAGTAAACCCCAGATATTTTCAAAGTACCTACCTACCTACATAGGCATATGAATTAGTGAGACAGTGCCTAAACAAACGATAAATACATTATTTTGTATTTAACCAATTTTAATCGAGTTTTATTATATTCAAAACATCTAGGTAAAAATTACACAAGTGAGTTATTTGTGATTTTATTATTTGACTGACAAGATAATAAACACAGATATAATAGCATTGAATTAACTTGTTAATTTTATAAAGAAAAGATAATTTAAAATAAAATAAACAAGATAATAAATTGAAAGCTACAAACATATTCAAAGCTTGAAAGATTGATTTACTTTATGGATCAAATAAACATGGCTTCTTGTGCTCTACACTACACATACAAAAACTAAGCAAAGTAAAAAAACTACCAAGTAGTTGGAAAATTCCGTATTGTAATTTCATCAATAAACTGATCGTAGCGACCATAACGCTGAACATTAAAGCTCATTGCTAACCCGGTCTTATGCGTTTGTCCAAAGTAGATACATATAATGCAATATGATTACATACAAAACAAAGCGCTTTTTCAGTAGTAGGAATTTTTTTGTAGAAGGAAGTTAGACTATACCAGTTTTAAGAGTGGACGTAATTATACATTTAACGAGGAATTATGCGCAAAACCGGATTTATGTGTCCGTCGTCATAATTATACGATAGAATAGATACATACTCGTAGTTATAAAATCTTCCCATTGCGTATAAAACTTGTAACAAACTCCGAGTGATACAGTAAACAAATGATTTAACTAAATTATCTAGTTTATCCTGAAATAACTAATGCATTATAGACACAATATATTAAGAGCAACAAAGGCTGTACTCTTGTACAGGTTAGGTATTGTATACCACGAGTACGAGTGTTAAAGCGAATTAATTGAAAACTTGATTCAATTTAGGAAATGCTGCCCAGCCTAGCCTGAAAGCATCTATTGATTTCTGGGTGGAAGTTATTTTTACGGTTGGTTCGTCTGCCCCAGATAATCTTTAATCGAAGATTCATAGACTATGATCAGACTCACTATACGTCAAACACTGAGAGTCATTGAACATGACTGTTGTCCAAATTCGTGGACAATATGACACATCGAATTGCATTTCTTAGAGATACCGTCAACGATGTCATGGGCGAATCAAAGGTGTAAATCGGTTCTATGTTCTATCTTCTTTCTATGCTTGTAAACAACATCAATATAACATTGTCCAGCCTTACGTCACAACGCACTTGGATTGGATTCGTCTGCTAGTTTTGTATACGGACGGTCATCGCAACATTGTATAATCATTTCATCACATCTCTGTAAGCAGTGAAAACCTAAGCCTGATGGAATAAATTTCTGATGATGGTTTGGGTTCAAATACCGGAACGCCCATTTTCAGTCAAGACCCTAGTTGTCGTCATGTGGAGTAAGCAGACTGTACTAATTCAGTTTTCTGGAGGAGGTCTCAATAAATTAAGGTCAGCTTTATTGCATTGTATTCGACAATGCAGTCTACATTTACGATGCGGATTATGAGATTAGTATTAAGTCTATTTAAGAGAATCATTTACAAATGTAAAACTATTTTAGACAAAAAATTAATTGGATTTATAACGTACCTACTCAACGTTTTATACGCATGAATTTTTAAAAACACCTACGAGTCATTAACACACGGATATACAATACAGGCTTCAAACATTATAACAGCCCTCTCTATACGTTAGGGGGTAAAAAACATTGATTTATGCGCAAATCTTAGACAGTTTTACAATCACAAATTATAATTTAATGACAAAAGGTTTTGCAAAATTAATTATATTTTTTATTATACCTAAGAATTAGCACTCATAAATATTAAACCACTAAACAGATATTTCAACACATCTGCTTGTATTTAAGTTTATGTACACACTACGGCGTTATGTAACGAATTTGATGTACCAATAGTTTCTGTATTTCCCTGTGGCTTTTTGCTGGTTGTGTATTACTACTATGTAGTCATAATTCGTCCGTGTGTAGGATCCGATGAATGATTGATAGATGTTTTGAATATTTATGAAGTGAATAGTACATATCTATGCTTCAGGCCTCCACCAGTTGTGAGGCATCAAAAGGGTTGAGGCTAGACCAAGTCATGAGATAGACCGTTTTTATAAATCATACACCAATTTTACTTCTTTATACGTATTAAGGCCTTTTATTTCTTTAGTTTGTTTTATCAGATTTTCCGATATTTCTATAGAGATAAATAGTGCGGATTTCCCATTAAAGTAGTAAGAATCCCTCTACAGACAAACGATTATCATAAGCGGAAAAAATCAAGTAATATCAGTCTGTAATGTCAGACCGCAAAGTACACAAAATAATTACCCAGGTATTTAAACAAGAACATACAATACGTATAGAGTATACCTATTTTTTTTCCCTTGACTTTAATTTAAAAGATACATTTCATTTTGCATGAACTTTAATTCAGAAAAACGGCCAAAAAAAACAAACTTTTATAGATAGGAACATCGTAAACAAAATTAGTTACTTACATTTAATTTGAGGCTTTCCAAGTGCGTACGAAAGGATGAAGTGGTCCTTTCTAAAGAGTGTTTCGGGCACCGATTGAATACAAATAATAAAAAAGGCGTGCGTATTACAACTTTCGCGTGTGGTGTGTATGCACGGGCAGGCGCAGGCGCAGGTGTTAACGTCCATCGACGGGCGGACAGTGACGGCGAGTCGCGCGCCGAGCGCCGAGCAACCTGAGCCTGCGTCACCCCGACGTCACCGCCAGAGCCTTGTGCACGGCCAGAGGACACTAGTTCCCATCAATTTGTACACTATCGCGATTATGCACTGTCATATCCGTCTCCCCAAATTGAATACCAAATACGGTATTTATTCAGTTTTCTCACTTAACGTTAGATTTATTTATCGTGTACATGACGAGTTTGATAAAGATGAGAATGCCTTTTGTAAATGATGTAAATATAAACATCATGGAAGTTGGGAAATAAATTAAATACATAATACCTACTATTATTGTGGTTTGCATCACTAAGTGAAACTGACAACCTTGAAAGCTTGTACAGTACTTGGACCTGAAGGCTGCTGCAGATGTAAATAGAACAAGATATTAAATACAACAAAATATTCGAAAGGAAACAGGCTACGTTTATTTGTTTTATTTTCTCATAGTCATACTCGCATGTTGTAAGGAAAGCTGCGATAAAATAATACAAGAAACGCAATAAAAGGTATTTTTTCTCAATAATTAGCGTCGAGTCAGTTGCAAGCTTTTAACATGCTGGTTGGTTTCAACACTTTCAACCGATGATTCAACGGAATGCTCATGACTATTTGTCAGCTTGTGTATTATCTAACCATCAACCTTTAGAAAAGTAATATTTTTGTACTTCTATCGAAATATTTTTACAAAAATTTTAAATAAAGAAATGTTAGGTATGTGTAAATAAAATATTTGTAGTGGAATATTTATTCTAAATTTACGTAAAGGATACCAAACTTTTAAAATCAACTAATCTAGAGAAATTATTATCATTCGATGCAATCGACATAAGCGCCACTTTAGTACTTATAGTACCTACTTGTAGGTAATAGCGTGGAAAAATGAACTAATCGGAAATAACAATACATACTCATAGACCTAGTAGGTATTATTAAACTTGGCAATAAGGGTTTGTAAACAGGTACTCTTCCCACTTACAAAGTTCTTTTAATATGTATCAAGAGTCACGTATGCGATGGTCTTATTTACAAAGATGTAGATGCATACAAATATGTACTTACTTATAGGTACCTGCCTATACCAAATTGTTTATTCACCAATAACTACATTGCAACTTTGTAAGAACTGTGTTTGTATTTAGAAAACGAATTAGCACGTGTAGACTTATTTAAGCTATGAATCAATCAATATCACGAATATCAATATGAGTGTGTGGGCTTTAGAATGTACCTAAAATTTTGAACCATTAGGTTCTGTTACATTTTTTACTAGCAAACGCCTGCGACTTCGTCCGCGAAATGTAGCCTAAAGCCTTCCTCGATAAACGGTCTATTCAACACAAAAATAATTTTTCAATTCGAACCAGTAGTTCCTGA
>DWOF01000216.1:0-11921 GCA_018250795.1 Clito sp. Burns02 | reverse complement strand
AAATTTTGTTGTGAAACAATAATCAAATCAATCAATCATAAATTTCATAATACAATGTCTCTTACATTAGGAGGGCAGAATTCATCTGTTACCCTAGTCTGCCGATCAAATAATTACCTTCCCGATAAAATATTGGCAGAGGTTCCCTCGACTTCGAGCCGATGCCTCCCTGCGAGCCACAACTGTCGATGTCACCTTAATTTACGGCCTTCAATTATAAATTTCACATCTTCCAAAAATTCGGAAGTGCTTCGCGAAAATCACCCTTAAGGCTAAGGATTAAAGTCTGAGAAAGAAGAAATTAGCAATTCTGCATAACCGAAGTTCAAGTAGGGAATACAAACAATGTAAAAGTAACATTGGAACTTTTTCGATCACACTCGGGCGGATGAATAAATATAGCTTATCGTTTTTTACCATAAATATAAAATATTTTTTCTGTCATAAATGAATTTAATTAGGACAGTAACGCTGTTTCCCGTAATTAAAATTGTATGCAGCAATAAAAAGATAAAACTGATGATTAGTAAAACAGACTGTTAACGATGTGTTTTTATGGCGTCATTTGCGTTACAGAATAGGTTTCCTCTTAGATGACCTCTGACACCAGATACATCTATATTCTGCTAATTAATGAGGAAACCGTAACAAGTAAAACGTAGAAGATAAATTTAACAAAAAATAAAAATAATTTTTTATACCTACTTACCAGTTTAAAAATAAAACATGACACACAGACGTAGCTTGAACACAAAGATATGATTAAACTGCCAGCAGCCGCGAACTTTATTTATAAAATAAAAATCATTTGACGAGGGTTTGCCATTAATTTCGGCGACAATGTGATAAATAATGAGAGAGGTGTAATGCGGGGGCGACATCCCTCTAAAATTTTGCTCTTAGCCATGTGTTCTACAAGAGACTATCTTACTCGTATATCATGTTACCGATAAAGCTTAAACTTTCGTTATCATATTAGAATACTATCATGAAGTATTTCGTAAGTAGGTATACCTTCACCATACATCAATGTCAACAACGGCTTTTGGCTTTAAATTCTTTCGCTAAGAACTCCCGCCGATCGCTATAAGACTGGTACAGATATCGCTTATCGCTCCTAGTCAGACAGGCGTTAAAATGTTGCTTTGATGGCCTGGGTTTGAAGTTTTGACGGCTCGCATCCTAATTTTCTTTCTGACGCCTGAGCGTTATCCCCATGGTTGCCACTTTCAAATAAGAGTTTCTCTTTGTACTCGCATTTCAATTTAGAGATTTTATAAACCTCGTCCTTTTGCGTCAAATACTGTGCACGGGGAACAAAGTGGATAATATTGGAAACGCGAATATAAAATCATACTAATTTATTGAATCGGATAAACTCAAGTGTTTGTCACTAATGTTTCGCGATTGCTGAATAACTGCGAACCTAAAGGAAGCTCATACAGACAGGGGATTTTGTTTGTAGGAAAGTACGCTCGTTCGTTAGCAGTACTTAGTACGAGTTTCATCGAATGTCAAATACGTTCATCGTCACTCGAAAACCGTACTACCAACATAGAGACATTGCGAGTTCCTCATACATTTACACACAACTAATATAAAAATTAAGTAGGTACAAATTTCTTTCTTATTAAAAACAAACCACATAAATTACCCCAAACATGTCAATAACAATTGAATTATATTCATGTGTGACGTCAAATGTTCCGTCATGTCATCAACCAATATTAAAGGACATGTCATGAACAGCAACTGACCTCAAGCTACCAATAGCAATGTTCTATACTGTTCCATTGTAGTAATTAATGATTTTAATGTTATTACCTATTGTCATAATACATACCTACTCGTATCTAATACCTACGTTGGATATTGAAATGTTATTATAATATGCAAAATCATGATATAGGTGTGTAATGTATTTGAATAACTGAATGATCAAAGTTCTTCATTACCTATTAGACATAGATTTCTAAGATTTCAAAATGAATACGAACTTGTACTAGGTAAATTGTGACCACAATAGACCACTCGCAATGGCCTATTGCCACTGTCTCAGATAAATATAAACTACAATTTCGCAAAACAATCAATGTTTATCATTTACCTAACTTTAAAATTTACTTAACTATAGTTTTTCTTAACAAATGTTTATCTAACCTTGAGTCTTTCGTGCGGAAACAAGAGATATAGAGCTGATATTGATATCTGTAATCGAATTTAAGATTAACAAAAGAATTTGTAAGTAATGCCAGATTATTACGCATTCATTTTGTTTCGGGTAACTTTAGTTAGTACAATTAACACACACTAGTACGGTATCGCCAACTCGATGATTGATCATTTCCTTCTAACAAACATATCTAAACATTTTTATCGAAGAAACTGTATCTATCTATACGACATACGTAAAGATATTGTACCTATAAAACTGTGTCATGCTAGTGGGCCGTTTTTAGGAATAGAAATATTTGTTGACTATTTTGCTTATCTATACCACCTACAACTACCTAATAGTTTCATAGATAAACCAGTACGAATCTACTAATGTTGCACGTGTCCTTATACTCGTAGGTACGAGTACAAGCTAATCTGCTATGAAGTTCGCCACTTACTTGTTTGTTAAGTTTATTATTAAAACTCCAATGAGTCTTGTTGCCATGCACATATTTTATTTCCTTGGTAGAAGATTGGATACCGTTCATTTAATGTTTCGTAGCACATAGTAACAATACTTACACGATAGCTTACGAGTAATAACCGAAAGTTTTCCGGATAGTTACGCTACGTTACAGTATAGTAGGATGTAGAAAGCTCGTAGTTCATTTAGTTATTCGTCTCCCACTCATTATTTTCGGGCATCCATCGCCGCTAAACTTTTTGCGAGAGAGCGACGTAACGTATTGAATTTTTTGCGGCCTGAAATCAGGTCGACCTACGCGACGGGACGATTATTTGTTTACTTATCAAATTAGTATTACTATAGACACATATTACGAGTTATGTCACATAGTTAATAAAGCAATAAGTCAAACAGATATTGCTTGCACATTTGGCCTCAGTAAATCAAGTTTAAATTCGACTTGGCGATTCATAGCGGCGCGGTGCGTGATCCGTGAAAAATTGCTTATTTTAAAACGCTATTTTTCCGCCGCTCTGACGGTGGGGCGAGGCTGTATCAGTGTGACAATGTAACGTGGTTCAAATGTAGGAGAATCACATCAATTAATATTAAATTGGATTTTGTAGGAGACAAAATATTACAACGGTGACAGATGTTAAGGAGCTAGGTCCCAAACTATCCTATGAAAGGTTTTGTGAGTATCTATTGTAGGTGTAATTGGAAAGGATATGGACTCAAAGAATGACAAGTAGAGATAATCTTAACACTCTCACCAACCCAATATGAGGTGCTTATATTTTACAGCGTAAAATATTTTTGAATTCACATTAAACAATGACGCCTACAAATAATTCGTCTCTTAGTGAACCCCATCGTACGTAGCCCAAATGCGAAACTCATGTCCATATATCATCCCGTGCTCATCACGTTTTTAATAAAAACCATGCCAGCCAGTTCGATGGCATGTACGAGCAGAATTCAACGATTTTTTATGAAAACCGATGTGATACAGTGCTTATGTTATAAATGTTAACGTTTTGTCTATAAAACATTATAAAGATATAAGTACCTTTTATCTAACTGCCAATTGTAAGCTAATAAAAAGGAGTTAGAGATTACACACATTTCATATCAAAACTTCTTATACTAAGGTAATAAAGACTACGATAGGTACCTTATGAAGAGTAAATTCAGTTGACAAGACTGATTACAATTTATCTAATTATTAAATCTCTCGAGCGATCAATCACTGATATACGAGATTAAGATTACCCAGTTTTCGCAATTATACAATAAAATTGTTACGAAGATGAATTTATATTGATTATTTAAATGTACGAGTATGATAACTCACTTCGTCAACCTGTCAAAAGTATTAAACGATAGGTATGGAATATTTCTAAAAAAAATTAAAGGAAATGATACATGGATATAGAAAATTCCAATGCGTGGATGCAATTGCGATCTAAGCAATCGAATAACACGATTCATCACATTTCATAGTAAAAGCTAGGAGCGTTCCGTCATCTGCCTTCAAATTATCGTAATTATAAACCATGGGCCCACTTCAAACCTCTCAGATTGCTGTCCAAATATACGTTAGGGTCCGTTACGAGTCTTACAATCCAAAGAATTCAATCGGCGAAGTCGGGCCCCATATCTATTCTTTCCTACCCTCGTACCTTGAGTTTTTATACAACTTCAGTTCAATCCAAAACCAACCGTAACACAAAGTGTTATAGTTTACTTTTCAAATTACGGATAACATAACATTATTGAAAGTCGAGTGTCTACGAAAGAAAATCGTCAATAAACAAAAGTTTAGTTAAATTAATGCTTTGCTTCTCAGCTCTATGACCGCAGGAACAGAGTGTTCATTATTTATATTCAATGAATCACGAGTATATGCAAAAATCTTATCATTCATCAACTACGCATACACACATAGAAGCAAATCTTTCTGCACGCTAACAAAGGTCTATTAATATTTAATTTCAAGTTGAATGTATTGTTTAATAATGAATTTACAGTCATAAATCTTGCGTGTTTTGTAAACAAATAAGATAAAGAATAGATCGATTTGTATCTATTAGTTCAAAATACCGTTATGGATCAATAATTGGAAAGATAAAATTTTACTAATTAAATTATTCATTTTATTGTTACGCCCTATTTATAATGCAAGTCTACCAAGTTCATGGACATTACTGACTATATACAGCAAGAAATATCGTATTCTCACATAAGGGAACACCATTTGTATTACGGGAAGAACAAAGGTAAACTCTCTTGATAAAACTCTTGAAATAATAAAGCTATCCGGACATTTTTATAAGTCAGACGACCGGATCGACGTGCGTTCACATACCTTTGTTTTCTACCCCAGTGCACTCCGGACAAAAGATGGCCTGATAAAATCATACTTGTACACAGTTGATTTGTTAAATTGGTTTATTACTCGCAAATAAATGAGAAGGCTGAATTGTAAACGCGGTGTACTGTTTGTGTTTGTGAGAGAATTTTAATATTTCTTGAAATTGTTATGAGAATAATTTAAAAATCATACTTTTAAAGCTTTTTCCTAAGCTTAAATTATTTAGGAATTTATTTTTGCGAAGCAATATAGGATCTATTTGCAGGTAAAAAATTACACCATCGTAGAAATGTGTTCAAATTCGCGTAAAGACGCGTCACCCGTTTTTACCCTTTCGCTCTACTTTTAACGATTTTTTTTTTAAAATATAATTTTTTGCCGTTTTTTCAATCGCCTTTGTTATAGATTTCGCACGGTTAGTTACAACAATCGGGGTGTCACGGTTTATTTGAATGTAACTCTAATTTTGGTCTCCTGAACCCTTTGGAGGTGACAATGACAATACAACATCTTTTTGAACAAATTAAAATTTTTATCTCTCGCTACCTGTCTTTATACAGATGTCAAGGGTTGATCCCTTTCCTTGACCTCAAGGGTTGAGTTCAATTTTTTTATGAAACATGTGAATCTGCGGAACAGATAGCTAATCAGCAGCAATTGTTCCTCTGAGAACTATCCAATATACGAGTAGATATGAAATATTTCATTTCCTATTTTACAAGGTATGAAAGATTTTGCTAGAAAATCAAGATATTCTTACCTACTTATATGATGTTCTATTGAGATAAGTTTTGTAAACTGATTTTATTTTTTATCAGTGTTTATTATTTTTTCTATCTTCGAAATTTATGTGTAATCGTTGTTTTATAAAATTGCTCATAAACAAAACAAAATGTACAAAAGTTATTAAAAAAATAATACGAAAATCGCCTTATTTTTCTATCGTCTGTTGCATCACATCGTAATGTATTTTGACCTTCTTAGTTTCGCATTGACTGCCCAAATAACATAGACATTGCAAGGACAATTGTAAAGTAACCTGCTGCGACCCTTAGGTGTTCCTGTTTTGTATTTAAACTTAAGTACTAGCATCTCTAGAGGTAATCAAAAATACACCTTTACGTCCTGAACGTAAGGTTAAGATTTGTTTACTTAACTCCATAATAGAATGTGTAGCCACAGGGTGTATCTGTTTTGTCAGCGTAGTCATGTGAATAATTCCTTACAAATCCTTTTAGTGATTATCATTTCAATGACAATAAAAGTCAAGTAATAAGGGGATTCGACAATGCTTGAAACACAATACCAATGCATACATAGACGAGTGAGTTAACTAACGTCATCTAGTTAAAGGTAACTTAACGTTTACTGAAAGTAGAAGTTAGAAATCGATTTGATATTTACTAAAGTAAATTAATTTAGAACTGTATTACGTATCCTATCTTCATTGAAAACAAATGTACTCGTAACTACTATGTTGCTACGGATATAAAAGGCTATATAGTTTTGACTTATTTGAACTCGCGGTAAAAAGTCATGTACGTCCTCAATAGAGTGCCGCCTACGCGACCTACGCCGTAGACCGCGTAGACACAGATCGATTTGTGGCTACAAGTGACAAAGTTTTTCAAGATGGCGCAGGGGTGGGTGTATCGGGGGGATGCTCATATTTTTTACTGTCGCCAGGGTGAGCAGTGAAGCCGATCGCAACACCGCTCTCCACTCACTCGGCCTCTTAAAAGCCGACTTCTGAGGCTGAGGGACGAAGGAATACATGTGCGGTTATACGCGTAGGTAAGTGTCTATGGCTTTGTGGAGGGATCTGTAAATAGGCGATCTGTGTGTGCTGAGGCTCCATAGCTTCTTACGTTTGATTGTGTGTGTGGCAATATGTGGAATGGTACATACGAGTATGTATAAGATTGGAGCAGAATTAAATTTTAATTGCAAGCTCGTATTGTAGATACTCGTATCTACTTATTCGAAACAGGATGATTACGAGCATTTGCTTCGTATATAAGATATTTCTCATGTAAAGTTCCTTTCAAATCTTTAGCCTAATACTTAAGATACGTTTCACTTTATTACCTTATGCGTACAGAGATAAATCAAGACTTATTTATATTAAAACATACGCAACATTCGCGGCTAGTAAGTATCAAAAATGCACAACTTAATATACTGGTAACAAGGTTTGCGGTAGAAATGTCAACACGGTAGATAAACTGGTATCTGCGGCTAATACAGTCGACTCGGAGTCAACACACCCGAGGCATGTTGTAGCGAAGGGGAGGGTGCCACTGAGTACGAGTATAACATTATTAGAAAATTCTACTTTAAAATATGATTTAACCTTGTTCAAATTTATTCGACGATGAAGTAAAAAGGAAACTAGCAAAACTACTTCAA
This sequence comes from Clito sp. Burns02, assembly GCA_018250795.1. Classification (NCBI taxonomy): domain Eukaryota; kingdom Metazoa; phylum Arthropoda; class Insecta; order Lepidoptera; family Hesperiidae; genus Clito; species Clito sp. Burns02. The sequence continues at coordinate 4,515 of DWOF01000216.1, read as the reverse complement.
GTCTAAAATCCTTAACAAAATTAGTCTAAAATAAAAATCGTAATAAGTACTGTCCGCTACAAATACTTTAAAAAACCGTAATGCATCGTTAGTTTCAGGCTATACAAAATCTCAATATCAAAATAAATAACGTAGTAAGTAATTTACCAAATCAAATCAAATGATATTTTTTTAACCTCTCCTACTAACAGAAGTATTCTAAAACCCTCGTTTCCCAGTACCTGGTAGGGTAATGTACACAAGACCGTCGCAGTTAAAATTAATTTCACATAGCTTGCGGGCACAGATCCCATAACGCAGCGGTGGACAGACACGTGCTATGGAATGGATAATCAAATGATTAATTTAGATAGTACTCTTCGTCTGATTAGGTACAAATATTATCTTAGTATTTTAAACTTTGATTTGAGATAAATGCACTGTGATACATTTAGGAGTTGGGAGGAGGTTAGGAGGAGTTGGTACTCAAGCTCATTATATTATTTGGTTTAATCATATAAAGTAGGTACATATTCAAATATTTTAATAGAGTGGAGAGAGAAGCTTCTCTTAGTCAAGTGATTAACTATGAAAGATGAAATAATGATAATATTAACTACCAATCAAAGCAATGAAAACTTGTTCAACGCAAATATTATTATAGGTATAAAATTCCCATTGGAAGACTAAATCTAATTGAAATAACCAACACAATGAACAAATCGCTATGGGGAATATTATCTGTTCCCCATGGACTGCACCGAGCTCGAGGGGGCTTGAAACAAAAAGAATGGAAGGTGAAAACAATGGTCACAGTTTAATGTGAGCGTTCGCCATTATGTTGTATGGGAAGAACTCACTCGAAATGAAATGATTGCAATTGTGCGAGGTTTGTTCCGATGTTTTTACTTATTATTATTCTTATGGTAGGGATTTAGGTATATAAGGTATGTCTCTAGTCTTACTAAACTAGGTTTTATACTTCTTAATAACGCTATTTCTTTTAATCACTAAGCGCAAGAATCTTCTAAGATTTAACTCAATTTTCTTGTTTGAAAAACTATAGTTTAGAATCTGTGTGTATCTGATACCTAAACACACGAATAAATACAAAAACAAGTAACGCCTATCACTAACCTACTTATCACTCTTTATCGTAGGCACATACAAACGTATGTACCTAATTAAAAGTTAATATATCTACGTAATAAATAATTCGTAAGTAAGTAGGCAGGTGTGTACGATACTAAGTTTGATAAAAAAAAAATACAAGTTCTGCCTATCATATAAATATAGTCCTCGCTTAAAATCGTTTATGTGTAAATTATTTAACAAGAAATCTAATGAAGCTATACCTACTATTTTAATCAATTTTATTAGATTTCATTTATAGTAGGTGCCAATCTACCCGTATCTACCTACGAATATCCGTATTCATAAAAGAACGGAAATATGTAGGTCGTAGGTATTACAATGAAGTCACAGAACTAAATACTATTATATTGATGTAAAATTACATTGTTGTATATAAATAATAATCAATGGCAAAAATTTCACGGTCACCATTAAAATATTTGCGATTAGTTAACCTGAACCGTCAGCGAGCAACGCAACATCACAATATCACATGCATATCGCGAATATCTAAATATGCGGATCCTATTAAATCAGAAATAGGTATCCAATCAGTGGCTGCACGCTTCGATGCATTTATGCAGTTGTTATGGCGGTAATATTCATGTTCTTATAGGCCAGCTTGTGTATTCATTCGTATTTTTAACTTCGCTATGCGACACCGCACCGGGAATAGAGAAATGCGAACCGCATTTTATTATCAGAGAAGTTACGACAGGAAAGGAATAAAAGCTATAGAAATGTGTACTAAAATAAATATCACGTACTTAGAATAAAATTATAGTAGGCAAAAATATTTTTAATTTAATATGAAAATATGTCGAGTGTGAAATGTGCTAAAATTCGTCTGCAATATTGTATAGTCGGTACTTGTAGGTACATAGCTCGACAATTTCCCGACGCTCAGTGCATAACATTGAAGAGTTGTCAAAACGAGTCGCGCTCCCCCACGAATTGATAAAATAGCTTCGGCTCACAAATACACGCCAAAACGATAGAAAAATCTACAAAAGGCCGTGCACTCGACGACTCTCAACCTAAACGCTTTAACTATGTCCCAACCCCATACTTCAGGATTGCTCACTCCACTTGTCTCCAAAAACCCGTGAATATTTTATTGGATTCTCGGTCTAATGACGGAGGCGGAAGAGCCAACTTGGCGTATCAAAGTCGAGATAATGATGGCACTTCAGCCGATGGTTTTGGTATTGCTTCTAATTGGTGGTGGTCCTCATGTAAAACTGTTGCACGCGCCACCCCTATGTAAAGCATGTGGGAACTTTAGGTACCTACGCCGTCATTAATTTCAAAAGATTATTAGATATTAAATTATGAGCCGATAATAGGTTATGAATGGCTTTAGAGATATAACACCAACAAGTAAATTACAGGTAATCATACTTAGGTTTAGCACTAAATAATAGTTATCTATATCAATTAAGTATAGTATCTTATCAAGAATACACTATTTTCTGATTATTTTACTCCCCTTGGATATAATATGAGGATACAAGCTATAAAAATTAATCCTCAATAAATATAATACTTAAATTATCTGCGATCATTGACGTACAAGTTAGCGACCGCTAATAAAGATTCAAACTTGAAAGCATGAATTGAATATCTATGTAGGCTTTACTAAGCAAGGACATCGTGAACCTAATTAATAATATTACAGAATATTAATTTTGTAAAAAGTATGTTTAAAATTTTAAATTAACTATTTCAAACAAAATTTCTGACAACAAATAAAATAAAACACACGCTTAAATTTTTTCCAGGTAACAATAATCTTAGTGAATGTTATTATGTGTGAATTAAACATAATTTCCAACGTTTTTCAAACAAAGACATTAAGGGACAATGACTGTTGATGGTAGATTTTAATTAGGTACCGCGACTAATGGCGTCTCGAGAGCGTCAAGCGCGAAATGTATAGCAGCTAGGAGCCGCTTATTAGAGCTGGGACACAAACTGAGAAAGGTACCCGCGGTATTGTTAACGATAAACCAAAAAACGATAAATAAATATCGATATATCCTGAAACATCTGGTACATCACATTACTGGGATGCCATCACTGGGATTGTAGAAAATATAAGATTCTAATTAGTACTACGACCATATAAAGGTGGGTACAGAAACTAAAACCGTCTTGCAATTCTGTAAATACTTCACGTTTACGCTGTAAGGTAGGTACTTAGTCTTATGTACTGAATGTACCTGTGTCTTGAAGAATTTCCTTATCTACTCGTATGAAAGTTCTAGATACATTTGAATACCTATATCTAAGGCAAGGCGTTCGCTACTTGACTGCGATACGACAGGTGTATAACACCCGCTAAATAAAGAACGTTTTAATACTATTCAAGTTCGCGTTACCATTTGTGTTGTAAGAATCTCTCACCACACGTCGCACAAAAGCGCAAGGCGCTGAAGATGGAACGTAAATAAAGAAATATAAATAACCGCGTTATTTCCGCATTGACAGGAATAAAGAGTGAAGTGTTCTTGTTTCTCTTGTGCATGTGGTCCTCGGTTCTGCTTCGCAAACCCTGACATTCAGGTCTAAACACTGCTCACGGTACGATGAACTTCAGACTCCAAGGTTTCAGCCATTTTATTCTCAAAGCAACCACATAATGCCGATTTGGACAAAAAATAAATCTATTGTCGAAAAAGATTTTAGTAAACACCTACGTTGAATAGTTTTGTATTCATCGCTAAGTAACCGGAAAGCTTGTTAGAAAGCTTAACTTAAAGGTGTTAAGTTTTCTTAGAAATAAAACATGTACCTAAATTAAACTAAAACTATCTACAACTAGGCTTTGCCCACAGCTTGGCTCGCGTAGTTTAAGTCTTTGTAAAACCGACAGAAACCCTTTGATTTTTTTGGGGTTAAATAGATTTTCACCTATAATCCACTGTACAATATTTCATCAAACTGAATAGTTTCACAATATTTTTAGTGAGTAACTACGTTATATAAATTGGTAATGAACTGTTTAGGATAAGAAGAGTTATAAATTTATAGACACGCCTTTTACATTTGTAGTATTGAGATCTGATTGATATATTTATAGCTTTAATATCATTACCATGGTCATTTCCAGTCGTAGGGTAGACAGGGAGGCAGTTTATCGGCGAGCGTGCCTCGCGACGCATTCCGATCGCCTCGACCCGCGACCATGGTTTATGACCACCGTTTATGACACGGTAACGACCGGGAAGAGAATCGATTCACGACCCATTTTACATTGGACTCCTGTACCCTTAGTACGAGTTTCATCGAATGTCATTTGACATTTACGTTCAACGTATTTTCCTTCATCGTCACTCGATATCCGTACTGCCAACATAGAGACATTGCGAGTTCCTCATACATTTGCACGCATGTCTCTAT